>CAMOHE010026469.1:25610-59239 GCA_946598075.1 Artocarpus hirsutus | reverse complement strand
TTATTGTATGTAATTAGGGCCTTGATATAATGGATAACATACGGGACTGGCCATCCCGTAGGAAATTGAAATTGCAGGAGAATTTTTTTTTTGGAAAATACCAAATTTCCACGACGGTTTTCCACAAAAACCGTCGTGAAAGATCAGCCTTCCACGACGGTTTTTCATGAAAACTGCCGTGGAAGGCAGAGCTTCCACGACGGTTTTGTGAAAAACCATCGTGGAAGGCTGATTACACTTCCACCAACCACGTGCCCCAATTATTCTATTACACGACGGTAAAAAACCGTTGTGAAAAGTTGATCTTATTCCACGATAGAGGTTTCCACGACGGTTTTTTGACCGTCGTGAAATTTTTCCATGACGGTTATAAACCGTCATGGAATCCATATTTTATACTAGTGACATCTGAAAAATAAGATAAAATATTAAAAACAAACAGGACGAACACAATAATTAAACAAACAACTACTATAACAATCACCAAAACAAAAAGCTTTTTCTATTTTTATGTTTTTTAAAATTTTTTCTAATGAATTGATAATGACTGAAAACTCATGTTCATCAAGACACATCATTAGAAAATCCGTTACTCAACTATGTTGATGATTTTTCACTAAAACCAAATTCATATCTCAAATAAGTTCTCAACAATTTTTTTCAAAAAAATACAAAAATTAAAAATACTTTATAGATTTTGCTTAGAACCATACGAAATAGTTAATTGTTTCCCTTCTAACATTCTTGCAAATTGAAAAATTGGGTTTTTTAGCATCAGATTCCTAAGATGTTTTTTTTCTCTACATGAAACTGAGGCCAAAGTTTAGAACTAGCTCCTTGAATATAGCCAGTACGATAGTCTAAAAGAGAATCTTAAAGATCATTTAAGTTTTATTTGAAGGCCCATCTTTAAATAAAAATATTTTATCTTCCCTATTTATAGACGTAAGACCTTTCAACTTACCCTATGCTCACAATTTTGAAGAGAACATTTCGGACACTTTTAATCTATAGCTCAGGCTCTTTTTTTCCTAGCATGTAGACTTGTACCATTCGAAGGAGACCTTTACTTGTGACATCACTAGGATGAATAAAACTTTCTATATACATTTTTATATATGTTGGAAGTTTAAAACAAAAAAGGACCTAAAGACAAAGGATTCAAGCTTTGTACTTCTGCTTAATTTCTTTCTTAGAAAGAGAAGAAAAGTATTTTTTTAGGTGATTATATTTAGGATCCATGATTTGAGAGAGAAAAAGAGATTCTTGAGAGAGATTTGAGAACTGTGGGAGAAAGAGTTGAGTGCTTTGGGTGGATTTGAGAGAGTTAAGTGCTTTGGGTGGATTTGAGAGCTTTTAAGAGATAATCAAGAAGATTTTGCACAACTAAGAAGGAGAAGATTTAAGAATTTTCAAGGAAAGTGTTTAATGATCGAAGAATTTTGAAGGTTTTTTAGAAATCTTTAGGAAAAAACTTTGAAAATCTAGAGCAAAGTCAGAGAGAAAAAGAGAGCTTAGAGGGAGAGAAAATTTTAGGATTAAAAATAAATTGTAGAAATAAATAAATAAATAAATATATATATAATAATAAAGTGGATTATCCAACCTTATATATAATATAATATACTAATATATTGTCCTAATGCCTATCTGTTTCTTGGCAACAACGCCAAAAACTTATTCAAGTCTAAAAGTATAAGTTCAATATAACCTCAAGTATAAGATTATCTAAGTAATAAAAGTTAGTGAATCCGGTTGGTCCTATAAGTTAAAGGCATTGTAAAGACCCAATATATCAGTTATATTAGTTCTAGCTTAAAAATTTGTGGAATTAGACTTTTTTTGTGATTTTTGGAACTTCATCAACAAGAAATATGACTTAAATTAGAATGGTAAATGGAACTTTAATAATAAGTACAAATTAACTAGGAAGAAACAATAATTTAACAAACATTGAGGAATAAAGGTTCTATCATGGCAATTAACTTAATGTGTTTTAGCTTTTCTAAAATTATTTATTAAAATAGTTTAAGTATGCAATATACTATCTTTTGTCTATAACAAATTAAGAGTTACCAAGTATTTAATGGGCCAATTCAGGTTTATAATACATCAAAACTTATTTTTTAACAAATATGCATGATTTCAAAATTAACTAACTAACATTATCAACAAAATTTACAGTTAGGCATTTACCATGCCATTCCCTGTCTATGAATAATCAAAATGTTTCTAAGCATTACCAATGCTAGCCTATGGGCCTACTTGGTAGGGCTTCCTAAAAGCTACTTTTACCTTTTTGAGTCTAAATGTTGCTTCTAGAAGTGTTTAGGTTAACTGTCAAAAGTGCTTTTACTTTCTAGGAGTACTTCCTATCAAAGCCATAAAATGCAGCTTCTCAAAAAAGCACTTTTAAAATAGACTTTGAAATTTACACAGCATTAATAATACATTATAAGCTTAAATATAATATTTTTGTAACTTTTTTTTAAATTGAAACCTTCTTGACCTATTACAACTCTTTTAATATTATGATTCCAAACACTTATTAAAAATTTGTAGCTTTTGCTTCTCTTCTTCTACCTATAAAAAGCACAAGCAAAAGCTGTGCCAAACAAGCCTTATATCTACAATAAATCAAAACTTAATTTTGCAAGAATTTTAGCTAAGTTAACATGAAAATCGTAAGTTTTCTAAAAATGATTTTGACATTACAACAACTTAGAAAACATTAAAAAACTAAAAATATGTATCTTAATTTTATTAGAATTCCTCCTCTTTCCTCTACAAAAAGAAAATTTAGAAAGATATATTGAAAGGTAAAATCATGCATAATTTTATTAAGCATAACTATTTTACAACATAAACTAAGAACAATTTAGAAAAACATAAAACTAGAAACTAAGAAACTAAAGCTAAACTTAGAACTACATTTTTACAAGAGTATGGAAATTTCTCGCATGGAGAAGCAATGAAGAATACATGTGATGAGGGAATATTTATATATAAGAAAATTCACTATTTACATAATTTTTGCATTTTTTTATTATTTTATTGGGATATTTTTAGGTTGAATATGAGTAGGATGATAATTTAGGATTATTTTGGGATTTTTTGAATTATTTTTGTCGTGAATAATCAGTTAAAATCATTTTTTTATCTTTTACTTTTTTTTATTTTTTTCTTTTTCTTCCATGCATGAATTGACTATATATTGAGCTAATTTTAACTTATGATCCGGTGGAGTGCTTAGAAGGGACAGACGAATAGAGGCCATAGATTGTGCGGACTATTGACTAAAAAAGTGTCCCAAATCAAGTCAAACCTGCTGAAGTCGTCGCACTTTGAGGACTATTGATAAGTCTTCTTATGTTGATCAAATAGAGGAGAAAGGATGCGTAAATGGAATGGCTGCAGTCAATTCTACGTGGTGGGAGAGGGATGAATGGATGGCTGTAATTTGTTGGGCAGTTTCGATCAAGCGGTCTTGAGATTGCCATGTGTCCTACATAGAGTTTTATTTTAACTTTTAATTTTTGATATATTTGAGGTTTGTTTTTGCCCTTTTGTGTCACTTTTCTCTATTTTTCTTGTAGATTTCATATCTAAAATAAAATAAACAAACTAAAATTAACTATTTTACAAACATAATTTTTACAATAATTAAAATATTTATTTTACAATAAAACACTAAAAAATTACTAAAAATAGATAAAAATGTCTCAATTTAACAAATCTTAACAAATATATTATTTAAGACTCGAAAATATTTTTAGAAATTACTAGAAATATTATAAAACATATTTACAAATTCAAAGCTTATTTACAAACACCTTAAGACTCAAAATAAAATCACATACTATTTTTACGGTTTTAGCTATTTAGAGACTAAATATATATTTAACACACCAAAACGACTCTAAAAATTACTAAAAATATTATGAAACATAAAAACACATTAAAAGCATATTTTTAAATATATTTTCACACAAATACACTAAAATACTAATTATCACACAAATGCTATAATTAAGTGATTTATTGAGAAATGTTAATGCAAAATGATGATATTTAGCCATAACTAACGTGCATTTTTGCAAACCTCATCACCATGTTTACAATATGTTAGACCTAACGAAGCTTAATTACTTATGAGGGACGTTCACAAAGGTGTCTATAGAAATCAGTTAGGGGGTAGGAGTTTGGCTCACAAGCTCCTAAATAATGGATATTTTAGGCTCCGTATGATACACTTTAATAGAAGAATTCACAAGATGATGCGACAAATGTCGGCGTTTTGGTCCTTTGATCCACCAACCAAGTGAGTAGTTGAATTCAATAATAGCTCCTTAACTTTTCACCGTATAGGCTCTCAATATTATTGGTGCACTACCCACCACTCTTCAAGGGAAGTAACATGTGCTAGTTGCCATAGATTATTTCACCAAGTGGGCCGAAGCAATCGCTATGAGCGACACAATAAAATTTGTGTTTGAATACATCATCTATCGATTTGGAGTTCCCAAGAAACTAGTTAAGGGCAATGGAAGTCGATTCGAAGACAAGAAACTACAAAAATTTTGCAATTACTTTGGCATCAAGTTAAGTTATGCTTCTCAAAATTACGCTAAGGCAATAAGCAAGCCGAAGCATCAAACAAAGTAATCTTCAAGAATATCAAGAAGAAATTGGAAGATGCAATGGGAGCTTGGCTTGAGGAACTTCCAAAGGTTCTTTGGGCTTATCGCATGACAAAACAATGATCCATCAGGCAATCTCCTTTCACTATGGCTTATGGGACCAAGGCCGTGACACCAACCAATATCCGTTTCCCTACAATAAGATCAAAAATCACCAACAACGAGCAAAAAAATGAGAAGAGCTCACTCACAATCTACACCTCCTCAAAGAACAGTGAGAAGTAGCCCAAATTTGAGTTAAAGCCTGCGAACAGCATGTCAAACATTATCACAGTAAGAAAGTCAACGCTCGATGTTTTGCCTTAGAAGATTTTGTCCTTTGATGAGCCATAAAGAGTCAAGGGAAACTCAACCCTAATTGGGAAGGTCCATTTGTGATCGAGAAGTCATTAGTAAAAGGCTTGTACACTCTCAAGAACCCTCAAAATGGAAAGCTCGTATCTCAAAATTGGAATGCACTTTATCTAAGAAGTATTATGTTTGACCAATATAGTTTGCTTCATTTTTTTGGGTCTATGTTACTTCTATTTACAAGATATAAAGATTGTTTTCAAATTGGATTTATATTTGCATAAATTGATCAATTTATTAATAAACATTTGAATTAACAAAGTATGATGCTCGAATAAACAAAATAGCATTGACGACAAAGTTCCTTGAAAAGATAAATGTATTCATATAGCAACATTTGATGCATACAACTCTCACTATAAAGCTATGTAAGTAAGATGATACACCTAAAAGAAAAAAGCCTAAAGCCCCTTCTTTGAGCAGGAGGCGTCTGCCCCCAACGTTGAAGAATGAAAAAGTACCAAAGGGAGATGCCACCTAAGAGAACGTTGAGGCATCATACGTACCCCAAGCGTTCCATCAAAGATACCAAGCTCTGATCTTTGAAAACCTAAAAATGATACAAACTCAAGCGATAGGGTAAGCCAGAGGAACTTTTACTGCCTTAGGAAAACTATCCGATCCTACCAAGAACCCGCCACTTAAAGCAAGCCCAAAGACGAGCGTTCGAGTCCCGTAGTATGTCCTCGTAGGACTGCAAGATCATTCATGGTGTAGATCTTGTGCTAAAAAGCAACGAACCCGAGATGGCCTCTCCAAGTGACCATCCCTATCAACACAAGATCTATGTCGTAATGTTTATCATAAACCACTATGAGCCTTCTCACATATTCTCTAGCAAGATGAGAAAGATAAAACATAAAAGCCAAGATCACCATGATCTTAAGAAAGAGAATGTATGCAGCAAGCACAAGATAAATCACTAAGTAAAATTGAAGTTTGAACGAAAGACCATGAAATTTTAAAACTAAAAAATTACAACCTTTAAGGGATCATCAGTGAAACCAAGTTCTAATCAAGGTCCATGGGTATGCAAGAGTTCTAAAACCTATGTCACCCATAAACCAATAATCAAAAACTAGACTCCACTAATGGCTTCAAAAATAGGGGGAGACAAGGAAAAAGGAATGGATGAGGAAGAACATCGTAGAACCTCTCTAGTTATAGCCAAAGCCCAAGGGCATTATGGCCATCTTACAAATATCAAGAAATCACTATCCAATACAAATGCAACATTATTTGACCTAAGACCAAAATGAGTGATTAGCGAGAAATTGAAGATAACATCCAGGCATGATCGGTTCATAAATATAAATGAAGGCATAATTCGTGTGATCGGTTCCCAAATGTGAATTAATAAATAAATGTTATTAGATTATCTTAGACCAAATAATTTCCTTAATGATGCATTTATTGCTTGTTCAGAGAATTTTTAACCAAACTGCTTTGGCTGACTCATGCGTGATTCTTGAGATTCTCTAGTGTATTACCACAAGGTCAAATCACTAAATTATATGATATACTCAGTCTTTCAGAATAGTAAGGCTCGAACAATATCTATGCCTAACAAATTTCAAAAGCCAAGTACAAATTCCAAACACAAAGCATTAACTAAAAATATCAAAAGGTAAAACAGTTCAAGACAATCCAACATCATATAACTGCAAAGTTCAAGACAATCCAACATCATACAACTACAAAGCAAAATAAGGACAAGACCATATGGCTCCTAAAGAAAATGCACCGCCAAGGGCATTGGTTCTAACGAAGAACTTGAACTTGAACTCTAGCCCAAAAACTATCTAAAAAATTGTGAGGAATCCTAAGTAGCCTCCCTAACTTGATGAACGTAAGGCATGACTATGTTGTCATTTGACTTGTTGGATTTTTTTGGTTTGTGACTTGTCTCTGTTCACCTACTACATTCTTGAGTTAAGGGCATTTAGCAACTTCAATTCCAAACAACTAACAAGAAAGAAAACACCTCAATAGCTCCCTCTATAGCATCCTCCTAGGGCATCAAGGTCTAAAATTTTTCTCGAGAAGATTCAAGCTCCTAGATAATAATAGAACTGCTAGATAAATTTGGGTTTGGGAATCTATAAGTTTGACCAATAGCATCCACATGAATAGAACGACCACCGTGATGCACCTTTAGAGCATCCATCATATCATTCATGAAGAACTTGAGTTTATAATTCCCAAACTCGAGCTTCATCAAATAATCATAGTGATCAAGCACCCTATAAACCTTCCACGGCTTTGGCATCCCACTCAATGAGCCAACTGCCCATCTGCCATTATTGTAACCCAACCAATAAGTCTTAGCTTTCTCAATCTCAATCTTTGGTTTAGCTATTTTCTTCCAATCGCCATGTGCTTCCTTTAACTGGCCATTTTTAGCCTCAAGAACCTAGATTCACTCCTTGAGGCTCGACATGTTAGCCATTTATTTTTCATTCTTAACCTCATGGCTCTCTATGGCTCCCACACTTGAGCCAATTCACTTTTTCATTACTCGATCTCTCCTCTATGCCTCTCGAGCTCTGATTCTAAAATTTCTTTCTCTACTTTCAACTCTAATTCTTTTTCATGCCATTGATGCCTCGTAGACCGGTACACCTGATGCTTATCTTGGTAAATCTAAATTCCAAACCAATCTATGGCTATGAATGAAACAAAGAAACTCCACAAGGAATTTAACTCCCCACTATGTAAGGATTCAAATAGAAACATTGACATCGAGGTAAAGCACTCCTTCTCCAACATGAACAAAGCCTCTGCATTTTCATGGCCATTGGTCATCCTCACTTCCTTATTATTGTGAGAATTCTCCTCATCAGGAATCATGAAAGATAGATGATGAGGACCAACATAAAGTCCCTGACAACCCAATTCTTACTTAAAAAGCTCAAAAAAAAAAAAAAACAAAGATAGATTCCACCAAATGAAGAGAAGTTCTTCTAGACAAATCATCCTCAACAACCTGCTTGCCTCTATCACTAGCAGCGTGTTCTTCCTTGGCCACACTACTAGTGAGCAGAGGGCAGCTGAGTATTTGATGCAAGAGGAACCTTCTATTCAATTAGCGAATCCTTGCCTTTACTTGGATGAATGGTTGGTTTAAAGGCCAACTCTAGAGTCCTAAATGAAGAAGACACTTCAAGAGTCAGGTCTTCCATGTCCAAGTCCCAAAACTGGCTCGAGATGTTTGGGAGTCGCTCTGTCTCCCCTTGGCGATTAATTGAAGATCCCTACATACTTAAGGTAGGGGCACTCTTTTTGAGGACCCCACGCTATGATCTAAACCCTGTCTTGAGGTAACTGAGTGGCTATACCTTGACCTGGCATGAAAGTCAAAGCACCTCCTCGAATGGTGGAGACTTCCCTTATTTGGACATGCCTGGATGCCGCTTGGAATGCCTAAGAGGAACCTCCTTCACCTCTTTACTCTCGACCTCTTACCTACATCTTCAAGTGTTGACTCGAGGAGCTTTAACCATGATAAGTGTAAATTGCTTATAGTGGTATATAGAAGCAGCACAATGCTCTCTTTGAGCGGCATAAGCAAATCCCTCAAATTAATTAAGAGTCTGATTTTAGAAGCTTCTTAACATCATGGGGATCACCACCAGCACGTAAAGTTGCGACAATATTTTCACCGTGTCCTATGCCCAAACAAAAAGGATTAAGCTTCTTGTCGGCTACATTCAAGAGAAGGAAAACAAGCAACACTTTGTCTCAAGAGAAAGAAAGAAAAAGCAAGATTTACACCATTCACTACATGTCAAAAACACCCTAAGAAAGTCAAACTAAGGGCCAATATTAGGGTTGTACCACCCTCTAACTACATAAAGGTGCTTGTCTTGTCTAGACTAATGACTATTGTTGGTGGAAAATTGACCGAGTAACTTCTCTGAGGTTATCGACTCCAGATAATAAGTGTTCTCTTGAGCATCCTTATGACTAATAGGCCAGACATCGACACAGCTTGAAACATTGAGTGGACCAAACCTTTGACCTTTATGCTAATTAAGCATGCAAAATGATATCAAATACCTCATCGTGTTCAAATTTAGTTGCATAGGAGCGAGGTTAATTACTCTAAGGGAAAAAAGAATTAACGGCTGCATAAAAAGACAAAGCACAAGAAAATGAGACTTTGAATGGATTTTTTCATCATCTGCAAACCTGACCCTATCTCTCCAATCAGAATGATAATCAAGCTTATAAAGGCCAGCACCCTTGGGCAAATTGAAAACTGGCCTTATCACGTGAGTAAGAGTAGGGTTCAAGTTATACTCATCATGAGCAAGATGCACGCTAGATGACCCACTGGTCTATCTTGAGCTTCTGCTGTTAGGATCAACCTAATGGAACCATCTACAGTTAGAGGAAAAATCAACATTTGATGAGTAACCAAGGAGCAATGTAGGCCTAACCCTTCTAATAGAAAATGGAAAAGATGAAAATACCCTTGTGAAATAGGGAAAGACATTTCAAAATTTAAATTTAAAACCATCTTGTGAAAATTAGCACGTCCAAGAAGGAAGAGGAGAAGTTGTACAGAAGCAAACCCAAAACTTCACACATAATCATATCATTGGATGATCAAACAAGAAGAAAAGTAAAGTGAAGGGCTCGAAAGCAACAAAGTCAAATAAAAATCCTTGTTTTTCCTCAAAAACCAAAATTGAAATAAGAAGTTAAAACATAAAGTGAATTTAAGAAGATGATAATAGCATTATGCTTACCTCTAAAATCTGGCGATGAAAAGAACAGAAAAACAACGATGATGCATTCTCACAACACCAAGAAGGAGGACAAAAAGCAAACCAAAAAGCTATGGAATAAAGAAAATCAAGACTTTGAATCAAGCAAAAGAAAAAGGATCAAAATCTAAAAGTCTAAACAACAATCAAAGACTTACCAAATCACCTAAACCTCAATTGAAAAGAGTAAGAATCAGGTCCAACAGTGGCCCAAGTAAGAAAAAGGGAAGGAAGGTCAAAAAAGAGATATGAAGAAGACAAAAGAATAGAGAGAAAACTGTATGGTTTTATTTATAAGGTAAGGGAGGGGAATAGAGAACAACGTAAATTTTAAAATAACCAGATCCTAATAAGAAACTAAATGATTGCAAAAAGATTATATCATTAAGTACTGACAAGTGAAGCAAATGTAATGAAAAACCCCATGGTTTATGTGGAATGACCGAAAGGGTACACCAAAGAAAATGTAACCCATTTCTTAAGGTGCAAAAAAACTTAACCATAGGCTCTTTTTCCTCAAAGATGCTTCGGAACATTGAGGAAAAAAATGTGGCAGATATTGGGGGATTTTTTGCTCCACCAATGATGGTACAACATGTGTCACCTATCCTAAGAAAACATCGATATTCAATTAAAGTATCCAAGTCAAAACAAATTAGACAAGCAAAGATTGAGCCAGAGAACTCTAAACACTTAAGAAATCTTCTCAAGAAGGATCTCAAGGAAACCATGTAGGTGTAACACCTACCTAACATAATCCTAAAAGACCCATCTAATTACATTAAGTAGTGTTACATCTTTCTTTTTACTTCTGTTAATCTTAATATGTCATTCAAGATGAGTATAAAAATACAGGCAAATTTGAACTTCTTTAAAAAAGTTTAACTAGGAAGGATATCAAAACATATGTGATACATCCTAAATAGCTAGCCAAATATATACAATATAATGCATCTCTCAAAATAGGCTTAGCTATGTACCATATAAAATCCCTCTGGCTCGCTAAAATGCATATACAATGAGACCACAAAATAACAAGTCAGCTAATCCATATACATTAGCCTCAAGCATCGGGAATGTGCCAGCCAACCATCTAGTCCTCAGCTAGTGCTGGGATGTGCCCTTATCTGTAGGACCATAAAAAAAGTGAGCTAATGCCTAGTAAGTAGAATTATGCAAGCATGAGTAGTATTTGAATGAATGATCTTGGTTAATACATGTTTACTCCTTAGCTTTTCACTTTATCTGCCTTTCATTTCATTTGTTCTTCATTGTGGCTTTCATACTCTTAACATAGTGTGCACACTGTTTAATGTTTCCTAGAGGGGAAGTTTTACACCCAAAAGCTTAAATCATTGGCCTCCTAGATGCTTAACATCTCACATGGCATCCTGGATGCCTAATCATTGCATCCTTGATGCTTAAAAGTTTCACATGGCATACCAGGTGCCTAATCATTATGTCCTTGATGCTTAAAAGTTTCACATCATTGCATTCTAGACACTTAGAGTCTCGTCATAGCTCACCAATAATTTCATATTTTTCATAATTCTTTACATGTTGGCTTATATTTGAAATCACAACATGTAGTGCAATGCACATAACTTTCACATATCAATTCATAGCATTAAAGGCACAACAATTATGGTGAGATAGGCGAAATTCTACTTACTTTACTCAATAAGACTATCAATTAAGCTCTCATGGGGTCCAGTACTTTACACTTCTAATTCTAGATAGCCATCAAAAACAAACTTGAAACCATCACTTCCCAATTGAATTTACTTAAACCTTTTTGTGGGGATGTTCCTTGACCTAATTAGGTTTTTCTTGCGATTTGGCACCCAAAACTTGACAAACCACCAAGAAATTTTCTTTTTCTCTCAAAACATAGATGGGGAAATGAAGTTTCATAGCTTGGAGAGTTGGACTTAGAGTTTTTAGGCCTAAAAATGGCACTTAGTTGCTTATATGTTTTTTAAACAACCAAGAGCACAACTTAAAGTCTTTCAAAATGAAATGGCTTCACCTTGGCTACCTTAGTGTCCTTAGTTCAGCATACTCACCCCCTTAATGAGGTGTTAAACATTCATACTAAAGCACAAGTACAAATTAGGTCATGGCTAATCATTTTGCCAACTAAATTTGGTGCATATGCTCACATTAAAATTTCAGTACACTACAAACTCCATCTTTGACTTCTTAACCATTTGTTATCAAAAAATTATCTATTTCTTTAGAACTCTTCTATAACATATAAAACATAGAATAATAAATTCTCAAGCGACTTACAACCCAACAAATACCCTAATCATGACCTAAAAGTCCAAACACCAAAAATTTTGTCATTTAGGGTTTCTAGAGTATTCTAGCCAAGAAACTTACATGAAACTCACATCCTCCACTCATTATTGTTTCAATAGCTATATATCATCATTGTAAAGGATCTCACATTATTAATGGACCCTTTTTATTGACAATTTTCATTCACAAAACTTATAATAAACTCTCTGTTTAGGTCAAAAGCAACCATTTTCCCCTAATTTTGTACCTTATGGGTATAATTGAGCTCCTTTATCCATTAAATCTATTGTAATCCCTGAACATCATTTTTACAACTTCTTTTTCATCGTAACACTTATCAACCCGCCTATGTGAAACTTGTCATATTACAATACATTCTACACAATCTAGTATTTAATGTACACTATTGATATGATGATGCATTTTCAATGAATAATCAACTATAAATCATATGCATATCATCATAAAATCATGCAATGCATTGGTCAATGAGTATGTGAGAATTCTAGGCATTACAACTCCCCCATCCTTATAAAAATTTCATCCATGAAATTTCACTTACCAAATAGGTCTCTTTACTTGTTGGCAACCCTGGTAGATCTTCTAAGAATACCTCTGGAAAGTCATTAATAATTGGGACATCTTATACTGTCGTTGCTTACTCTGCCTGCATGTCAACAACACTACCTAGAAACGGCATACATCCACTATCCAACAGTCTTATGGCTCTTAAAGTTGATATCACTAGAGTTCTCAATCCACCCACTATGCCAATAAATGAAAGCTCCTCCTCTTCTAAAGGTCTAAATACTACAATCTTCCTTTTACAATCAATGCATGCATTATTCTTTATCAACCAATCCATTCCCAAGATTACCTCATAATTTGTCATATTGATTACCACTAAATCCACAAATAATTATTTTCCATCAATTTCCACGAGACAGGCTCGTAATCTCTTATTTGACTACATAGTCTCCCCAAATGGTAATGTCACACTATATTACATCTCTAGCTTATCTGCTTGTTTACCTAGTCTTTTCACATACTCTTTGAATGCAAAAGAATGAGTGGCACCTGAATTTATTAATGCACGTGCAATGACTCCATCAATAAGCATCTCACCTGTGACAACTGATGGACATGCAGCAGCCTCAGTTCATGTAAAAGCAAAAACCCTAGTAGGGACTTTTTTTCGCTTATCACTAGAGGCTGAAGGACAGTCCCTAGCATAATGTTTTGGCTTACCACAAGTATAACATAACCCTTGTCTACACTTTCCATGATGAAACTTCGCACATTTAGGGTAGCCTGTCCATCTAACTTTAGTGGATAAGGTTGCTTGGATTTGTTGTTTTGGACCTTTACTTCTCTTACCTTGGTCCTATGACCTCTGATTCCAATTACCTTGTTGTTTCTGGCCATTTCTAGCCCATGGTGGACCTTGCTGTTGTTGTTGCTATCTCTACCCCTATTTTCCTGATTCTTGAGCTAGAACTATCTACCCTAATTGACCCTAAATCTGTCTTCTTTCTCTCTTACTTTTCTGCAGGCCTCAACCACTTTCTTTTCTGCTTTATCCACCTTCAATGCTTTATTAGCCACTTTTGTAAAGTTTGCTCCCTCAAGATCAGCCACTTAAAAATCTTTGCGTATTATAGGACTCATCCCATTAAGAAACTAATCAATCTTCTACTACTCATTATTATTTAGATAGGTGGAATAATGTGAGAGCTCATCAAATTTTCTTAGATGGTCGGCCACTGTCATCGTGCCCTATTTGAGATTGGTAAACTCTCTTCTCTTCTCATCTTTGGTGTTAGATGTCACAAAATTCTCCTCTAGCAATCCCTAAAAATTTCCCAAGTCTTGGTGTTGATGTCATTCATAATTCTATGTATAATATTAAATTTGGTGCTTTTTAAGTACCATAATGCATTTTACTTAGAATATTGTCCAAGATTTGAAAACCTCCCAACTCCATCTAAGGTGAAGAAGATTTTAATTAGTAAGGTGTCAAGAATGTAGTGAAGAATAATTTCCAACATGGTATTCTGTTAATAGTACTTAAATGAACACTCTAACATAATTACATGACGTTAGTTAACTCACACTTAATTTATAGAGTTTTACGTTAATTAGAGTCTAGAGGATTTTTCTGTCATTAGTGGACTAGGATCAAACTTTTTTGACTACCAAGTCTCGCCAAATGTAGTAATAAAAATTTATATTTAAGTTTATATTTAGTTTAGAACCAATTTTAAGATCAATTTCAATCAACTTTAGCCAGTTGATCGATTAAGTGTCAAAAATATTCCATTTAGATAATATAACTCATACTGAGACTAAGTGGACTAAGCTGGTCGGTCGATAAATATGCAGTATTAGACTACAAAAATCATGGGACAACTAGGTCATAAATCACCATGAAAAAGTGGATCTTATCTTATAAACTAGCATACATTACATTACATCATTCAATGAATAATTTAAAAAGTGATAAAATGACTAGTTTAAGATGCAATTTTTTCCTTTCTTTTGCTTAATGTTTGATGCTAACATTAAGACTATAATGAGCATACTTTTGTTCCATCAAGCTCACTTATAAGCTTAGGTAATTAAGGTTAGAAAGTAAGCAAATTGTTCCAAAATGTCTATAAATAGATGGAGGATTAAGTGGAGCACACTTCGGCCATTTTCTTTTCTTTTTCTCCTACCATTTGGCGCCATCTTCTAGCATCATTCCTCCCTATTTTTTTTCACTTCAATCACTCACCAAGAACATTTAGAAATTATTACACCCAATAGAAGAAGATCAAGCCTAAAGCTTCTTCAAGGGTAAGCATTAAAACTGAGTTTCATTAAGTTTTTGTTTGGCGGTGTCAAGTTCTTGGGCGGTGGTTTGTTGAGATTTGTAATCATGTTTAGGAGTATGTTAATAATGCTATGTTTTGTTGGTGGTATGAGTTATGTGGTGTTATTTGCCAAGTTTATGGTTTTGTGTAATTAAAAAAAACCAAGGGAAAACTGTTTATAAGTACAACCACTATTTCCTAGGAAAATAAGTTTTTTAAAGGTGAAATTTTCATTTTTAGCAAAATACAAATGTTTTGGATGGGTTCGAAATGAATAATTTTATTGAAATAACATTTTTTGTGTTTTTGACTCTAAGGTGTAGTTTCAAGCTTTTCGAAAATTGTTCAAAAATCATAGAGAAAGATGTTTATAGACTGCAACCACTATTTTCAACGAAAACGGGCCTCCAAGAGGCAAAATTTTAATTTTTGGTAAGCCAAAAGTTTTAGATTTGGATGCTCCGAATAACTTTGGTGACAAAATTTTCTTGCAAGTATGCTCCTCCAATAGAATAATAACTCATTTTTCACAAACTGCCCAAAAATGTTTATAAAGCTGCCTAATACAATGCAGCCATGGAAATCTAGTGTAACAGCCATGTTAGAGACCAAATATGATTTTTTTTTTATAAGTCTGCCTTTAACATATTGTTTTACACATATGAACACTGCTTAAAAATTGCACATACAAATTTAAGAAAATGGATATGTTAGATGCAAAATCTAAATTTCACAAATGGCAAAAGTTTTAGATCCGCTCAAAATGAAGAAGTTTGTGGAAAATAAAAATAAAAATTGTTTCTTTCACGTAGATTTTTGAAACTGTCGTAAAATGCCACTATGGTGTAGTTTTTGAGCTATAATGCCCATGTAGTGAAAGAATCTCATTTTTCTTAAAACAAAAAAGTTTAGAGTTCCAAAAACTATGCAAGTCTATGATAGAAAGTTTTTCTAAATTTGATTTCTATTTTAAGATGATTTTTGACAACAAAATGAATGCAAAGATTTTTTAATTAGCCTTCGGGCTAGGAGAGTAATGATTCTTGCAGTAAACTATGCCAAACAATCAAAACGAGTTTTTAAAATAGGACTCACAGAAAATTACGTTTTAGACCACGACACTAAATTACTGATTTACAGGTCCGAGTCCCTCCTTTACGCTCACGACCCATTAAAACAAAGCATCCCTCACCATATGATGTTCAAATGCTATAGCATGTTTTACAATTCAGTGGATCTATTCTAGTTTAAAAATCCCAAAGAAGCTCATACGAGATCTAAATAGGAAGTAAGTTGCTAATTAAGAGTATACTTAAGTAATTTTTAAGTCAATTATGAGCAATTAATGAAAATGTAGAGTTTATATGGAATTTTTTTGTTATGTGGACTAAATTATTAAACATTTAAAAAAATAAATATTTTCTATTTATTCCTTTAATAAAGGTAATAAAGGAAATAATTTTTAGGAAGGATTTAATTCTTTTTAAAATACATTCTAATTTATTTAGTGTAATATAAGATATGCTTACACTCTTATTGCGTGTTTTACCAAAATTAAATATTGTGACTAGGCATGAATTAATAAAGGGCAACGGTATCTAGAAATCATGCAAGCAAGAATCACGTATCTAGTATGAAAACTTCTAAATTCAAATAACATATTTTGTATGCCTTATGTTAAGTATGATACGCATGATCCATGGTATGATGATTATATTATAAGATGCATGCGATATTGTAGTATATATATTATGCCGTACTCCATACTCACCACAAGTTAAGTAAAAGTGTCATACCAATCTCATAACATACAAAAATAATTACCAACATGTCGACCTATGGAGAATATTAAGTTAAGTATGAGATAAAAATATCGATATTGTTATGGTCTTTACAAAGCTTAACCTCCCAATGATCGCACACAATCAGTATGAATACTCAACGACTTATGTATAATAAGACCTTTATAATCAAGCATAATTGGTTCATGCTTTTTTTATGAAATGATTTTTTATTACCTTTTACGAGTGAATATTTGTACTCGTGAAGTGAAGCTCAATCAATTATATTCAGTTGTAGGTAAGAAGTTAGTTAGCAAAGTTGATGGACAATAGTTAGCTGCAAGCAAACAATGGATAATGGGAATAGATAATACTCACGTAAGATTTTATTCCACAATTATGTTTTGTTATTTATGACTCTTTAAAATTGTGGAGTATTATTACAGTTGAATTCATGTTAAGTATATTTTTGGACCAAGGTTGTACGTACTGCATCCTTAGTCCACATAAATTTTTACAATCCTTAGTCACTGCAACAAAATATGGTTAAGACGACACCTAAAAGATGATAGTTTTAACAAAAACCGTCATTATGTCTCCCACAGCACCATTTTCCAAAATCGTATCACGCTTTAGATGACGGTTTTTTAAAAAACTTCATTTAATCTATAGCTTTACATGACGATTTCTTAGAAATCGTTATCTAAGATCATTTAAATTTTTTTGAAAATATTATATCATGCCAAATCCAATCTTAATCAACATCTCTCCTGATCTACCATTGCCTCACCACTACAAAAAATGATAGCTTTAGTGATGAAACTTTTAGCAACGACACCTGTCCTCGCTAAAGATTGACCATTAGAATGACATGTTGTCACTAAAAGTTTCAAAATATCAAATTTACGATCGAGTTTTAGTCATCGCTAAATATCCAAGGCCCACTTTTTAAAGACATGTTGTCGCCAATAAATTAATGAAAATATTACGGTAGTTGTAATTGACTAGTGCCAAAGGAGGACTTTTAGCGATGACAATAAGTTTAGCACGAAGCACTAAATGTTCATGCCAGAACCTCAAGCAAGAATGTGACGGCAGCTGTTACCAGCTATTGTCCACAAAGATGTCATCGCTAAAAGTCCACATTTAATTTTCAATAAATTTTTAAGTGGCAAACATGAGTAGATGGTAGATTTTTTTTAAGATTGTTAGCGGCGATAATAGTTATTTGATTAGTGCATATTTAGACAATGTCGTGGAGATGTTTATAGCAACATAGTTTTGGCTATCGTCACTAAAAATTTTGACTATATGTTGCTAGTTCGCCTTCACTTTCTCCTCTTTCTCTCTACCCGGTCTTCTCTCTCTCTGCCTCCCTCTAGCACCGCCTCCAACGATTTCTCCGAGCACTGTTGCCACCTCTCTTTCCTAGACTTGCCCCCTCTCTTATTCTCTCTCTTTTTTTGTCCCCATCCCCTATCTTTTTCTTATCGTGGGATGCTGCGACTACCTCGCCGCTGCTGCTACCACCTTCGCTGCCTAGCCTGTCCCCACCCAGCCCTACCCCCTTTCTCTTCCTCCCTCTCTTTCCCTCCATATCTGCTCTCTCTTTCCCATTGTTTCCACTACTGCCACCATCATCTATGTCATCGTCCACTGCCACTACACCCTCGTCTATAATCACCTCATTTTGTGGTGGTTAAATGTGAGTTATATTTTTTTTTTATTTTTTCTTAATAATTTTTTTAGTTTAAAATATGATATGTAATGTACATGATATGGGATATGGTGTGATTATGTGAGTTGTGGTTAATTGCATATGATATAATTATGTTGCAATGAATATGACTTTTGTTTAATTAATGAATATATGGTTAATTGAATATGTGATTTTGTGATTTTGTGATATATAATATGTGATTTTATGATTTTTAATTATGAGATTTTGTGACTTTGTGATTTAGAAAATATGTAATTATGAGATTTTTCTGATTTAGTGAATATGTAATATGTGGTTAAGCAATGTTGGTTATGTAATTTGTATAATGTGATTGTGTGATTTTGTTAATTTTTTATTTGGTTTAATTTATTTATGTTAATATTAATTAACATTCATAATAGTTAAAAAGCTTAAGATTAATAATCTTAAATAATTAATATTCTTAATAATCAAAATTAAGCAACTTAAAATCTTAAAAATAATCCTAACTAATTAAGTAATAACACTCTTAATTAATTAATAATTTTAATAATCAAAATTAAGTAATAATCAATCTTAATAATGAAAATTAAGTAATTAATTATTATAATCTTAACTAATGTAGTACTAATTTATAGGCAATATTAATCTTAATTAATTAACTTTCTTAACAATTAAAACTAAGTTATTAACAATCTTAATTATAATATTAACTAATTAAGTAATAATTAACTAACAATGAAAATTAAGTACACAAGGAAGTAGTAATTAAAAAGAAATATCTATTCATAATTAGTTAGTAGCAATTAATTAGTTAAGTGGTTAATAATTATTAATTTATTTAAACATAAAATACTAATAATTAGAAATTAATAATTCACAATTCATAATTAGTATTTTAGTGAGTATAAAAAAATGATTACAGGGTCAAATGGTTCAAGAGAGACAAACATAGGTGATGCAAACCATAAGCTCCCCTTTAGCTCCTACCTTTAACGAGGTCACCATACTTGCAGATGTCCTAGGGAGGCGTAGGGTTCATCGAACTGGAGTGGGACCTTGACTGAATTAGAGGGAGTCGGGCTCTAGTTCTATATTCTCTAGATCATAGTCCCGGCACACCTAGTTACCTTCAATGGCGCATAACTGACTCACACAAATGTATACCAGCAACGTCGAGCTAGTTAATCAATTGAGGCAAATGAACCTCAGAGTCATTGTCAACATACATCCACCCTCCACATCTATGGTTTCTCATACTGACAAAGAAGATGAAGAGAAAGAAGAACCAAAAGTAAACTTAGGTGATTAAACAATTTGTATATTATTAGAGATGTTATTTTATTTTATTTTATGTTTTTGCATGTTATTAGACTTTTAATGTGTTTTATTTTATTTTATGATGTGTACATCATATTTTTTTAATATTATAAATTATTTTTGCATTTTATTCATATTTCAATTACTATTAATTTTGCAAAGTTGAAAATATTTTTAAAAAAATAAATTTAAATAAAATTAATTATTATCCAAAGAAAAATAATTATTTAATTGCACTAAAATATATATTTTATAATTTTTTTAAAACAATGAAAAAACACTATTAGCGACGACATTTGTCTTCACTAAAAAGCCACCCCAAGAACTTTTAGCAACGACATGTTGTTGCTAATAACTAACCTGCAAAACTTTTAACGATGATATGTCATCGCTAAATAGTCGTCAAATTTTAAAAATTTTAAAAATTCAAAAACTTTTAGCGATGACATTTTCAAAAAAGTTGTTGCCAAAAGTCCTTGAAGACATCATCTTGTTTTATTCATGACCCACAGATTTAGCGACGTCGTATTTCTTATGTCGTTGCTAAATGTTTTTTAACGATGACTTTGTCGTTGCTAAAAAGTTTTAGATATGACTTTTATTGTCGTTAAAAGCGTAATTTTTTGTAGTTAGCACCACAAAATTCGTCGCTAAAAGTACAGTTTCTTGTAGTGACCGACGCCATTATTGTCGTCCAAATCTCCTCTATCCCTTGCCCTCTCCACCACCATTGTTGTCACCCACCCTCATCCTCTCCTTCACCCTTAATTACTTCACTACCACCTTTGTTGCCTCCTAGTGCCTTGCCTCGTCTTCGTTGCCCTTGCCGCCCTCTGTCACACCTCATCATTGTCCCTTTACCTCTGATTCATGTTGTCACTACCACCTTCTGTTGGTAACTATTTTTTATATTGATTGTTGTCTTTAGTTATTTAGTTAATTAAGATTTACTTAGAATTTTTGAATGATTTTGTTATTAGACAGTGTTGAAAATTAGTTCTAAATTAAATTTATAATTCTTTGTGAGATTGAAGTTGATTGGTTTGGGTATGTTAATTTTAGTTTTTTTTTTTTTTGTTATTTAGCTAATTGGGTTTTATCTAGTTTTTGCAAGTGGAATTATTATTGAAAATTGTTTGAAATTATTTATTTGTTAGTTAGTAAATTATTTCTATTGCTTTATGTTTTGGCTATATGGTTTCTTTTAAAGAAGTTTATTATTACTTTTTATTTAGGTTTTTTAAAATTGTTCGATTATAAACAATAATTGTTGAAAGTTATTTTAAATTTGTTGTTGGATAATTTGTTATGAGACTAAATAAATTTGATTTTATTTTGAAGCAATAGATAAGAAATAGATGTATGCTTATAAGAAGAGTGATGAATATAAGAAAGAGATTGAGGATTTTGTGGCTTTTGTAAAGGCTAATGTCAAAGGGCATATGATTTGTTGTCCTCGTGTAGATTATGTAAATATTAGGAAACAATTATATGATGAGGATAAGTTTCATTTGTATCAAAGTGGGACTAATCAGACTTATCAATTATGGACATGGCATGGTGAAGAAGTCTCTACTTCATCATCGGCAATGAGGAGGAATGTCCATGTTAGTCATGTTGATGAGGAAGATGATAGTAGTTTTATGGCTAACATAATGAATAATATGGAAGAAGAATTTGTGCACTGACTAGAGTTATTTGAGACGATAATGAAATATGTGAAGACACCATTGTATAGCGGGTATTCGAAGTATACTAAACTATTTGGTTTGATTTGATTATGGAATTCAAAGGCTTCGAATGAGTGGTCCAAGTTAAGTTTTAAGGGATTTTTAGAATTTTCATATGATGTATTTTCAAATAATAATAAGGTGTTGACAACTATATATAGACCAAGAAGATGTTGAGTAAAAACATGCTTGGCTGAATGATTGTGTGCTATATCAGAAAAAGTGTGAAGACTTGGATGAATGCCTAGTGTGTGATGAGTCTACATGAAAGAAAGCTAACAAACCATAGGAGGGAAGAAAAAGTGTACCGGCAAAAGTGTTGTGGTACATTCCCATAGAACCGTGCTTGAAGCGATTGTTTTGTAATGCAGAACATACAAAGGATATAACTTGGCATCATCATAGGATGATCGATGATAGCATGTTGAGACTTTCCACCTATTTGCCATAGTGAAAGACATTTGACATAGAGAGTCCAGAATTTAGTATAGAACCTAAGAATCTGTCTTGCTTTTTTCCACCAATGGAATGAATTCTCAAAGTAATTTTACTAGCAAGCACAGTACTTGGTATGTTGTTTTTGTCAACTACTATCTTCCATCAGACTTATACATGAAGTGAAAGTTCTAGATGTTAACTTTGTTCATCTCTAGACCTAATCAATTAGGAAATGACATTGATATGCACCTGGTACCATTGATTAATGAGTTGTGGAGATTGTAGGAAAGTGGTATACAAGCCCAATATGCTTTCCACTAGGAGATCTTCACACTCTAAATATTATTGATGTGAACTATCAATGACTTTCCTACATATGAAATCCTATACAAGTACTCGGTCAAGAGTTTAATTGGTTTTTCTATTTACATGATAGAGACATCTTCATTTCAATTAAAGCATGGTAAGAAGACAGTTTACAATGGTCATAATTGTTTTGCCCATAAGCCTTCCATACTATAGACAAAAGAAAGCATTTAATCGCAAGATTTAAAAAAAAGGCAAGCTCCAAGATCTTTGATAGGTCACTAAGTGTTTGAGATGGTAAGGAGACAAAAAATAAGAATAACACATTGATGGGAGAAGGATCTTAGAAAAAGAAGTCAATTTACTTTAAACTTCATATTGGAGTACTCTTTTTGTTCGTTATTGCTTGGATGTCATGCACATGGAAAAAAATGTTTGTAAATTGATACTAAGTATGTCGCTTAACATTCCCAGCAAAAGTTAAGATAGTCTTAAGCAATGTTAGATCTTATTGAATTGAACATAAGAGGTGATTTGGTTCCTAAGAAAAAGGGCGCTCTTTACCTTTGGCAAATTACACCTTATCGAGGCAAGAAAAGAAAATTTTTTGTGAATCACTTGCTATTGTCAAAGTTTCGAAAAGGTATTCATCCAACTTTAGAAACTTAGTGTCAATAAAAGACTTAAAACTTGTTGGCATAAAGACTCATGATTGTCATATTTTGATGCAACAATTATTGCCACTTGTTGGCATATGCACTTACATAATTTTGTTTCTTCTTCAACTCCACATGCTCCAAGGTGATAGATCCAATGTAAAATCTTGTTCATGCTTGAGAAGTACTTTCCACCTTTGTTTTTAACATTATGATTCATTTAACGATGCACTTTGTATGTGAAGTTATGCTTTTTGGGTTGGTGTACTTGAGATGGATGTACCTTTTTGAAAGATACATGAAGATTTTGAAGGGTTATGTTAGAAACCAAAATAAGTCGAAGGGTCACATTGTACAAAATTATATAGCCAAAGAGCTATAGGATTTTGCTTGGAATTATTGTCTAATGTTGAAGCAAGAAGATTGCCAAGGAAGGTTAACATTGAGCCTAAAGTAATGTCTTCTAGTACTCCACCGTCCACTTCTTGCGAGAAATAAAAGCAGGCATGTGTTTTTATTTTGCACAATACCCATGTGATTAAACCATTAGTATAAGTCTATGTGAAGGAAATAAAAAATGGAAATCCCAAAAGAGGAAAAAATGAGAAATGGTTGCAAGATGAACACAACCACACTTTTAGAAAGTGAATACAAACACACATATAAAACAAGGCTTGTGAGTCTCAAAGCAAGTGTGTCTCAAAAGACTTGTTTAAGATGGCTAGAGGACCCTAGTTTATAGTCATGGGATATAGTTTGTATTAAATAAATAGTTATACCTTCTACACTCATGAAGGAGATGAGAATCACCCAGTCCAAAATAGTGATGTGTGTCTTCATGCTGATTCTATGCATGTTTCCTCTATGATGAGAAAAATCTCATGTATGGAATAATGGCCTACTATGGTTATGTTGATGACATATGGGAACTTGACATGCAAACTCTGAGTAACTCTTTTTAAGTGCAAGTGAGCCGATAATAAGTACGTAAAAGTTGATAATGAAGGTATTATGGTGGTAGTAAAGATATTCTATCTTTTAGTAAAGGATTTTCATTAGTGGAGGAGGTTGATGTTTTTGATAATGATGATTCACACTTGGGTTGTTTAGGTTAAATGGACTTAAGTTATTAACACTAATAAAGGCAAGAGGAAAAGTAATCATGTAAGTTTTATTGTATCTTTTATTGAACCAGTTCATTATTATTGTATTATAATTTACTATGTTGTATTTGATTCCTACATTGTTGTAGTTTTATTTCGACCATTTTATTGCACAAATTATGATAAGTATCAAACTTTATTAACTTACTCTGGTAATTGTATATAACTTGTTAATTTTTTGATTAATTTATATATTTTTAAATATTTTAGTTGTTAGAATGACTTATTTAACCAAGAATGGAATATTAACCAAAATCAATAATTGTGAGGTCAAAGAATAGACAAATCACAGGATATTTGGCCACTCGTGGGAAAATGACCAAAAAAAAAACTATTTTAACCAACTATAAACATTAGACGACAGGTTTTAAGGAAACCTTTGTCTAAAATATTACTTGAGACGATGATTTTAAGCAAAAACTATCATCCAAAGAAAGAAACTCGCACCTTTTAGTAGCCTAGCTAGACGTTGGATGATGTTTTATAACCGTCGTCTAATATGCACCACCTATTACGTCGTTGGATTTAACAACAGTTTAGCTATCCGTCATCTAATCTTTAAATGATGTTTTTAACTATAGTCTAATATTCCACTTATAGTAGTGAATCTGTTTAATTTAGTAATATTTTAAAAAATGTTATACAAATTTAGGTTATTTATGTTAAGAATATGTTTAAGTAGTTTAAGTAACGACTACACAAGTGATGGTCGTTATACCAAATACCCAAGTTAAATTTTTTGGTTAACCTAATCTAATCTATTAAATTATTAAGACTCGAGAAATAAGGCCACTTAGGCAACATGGTATACTAGCATACGAGAAACTAAGAATCTTATATCCAAATTTGTCTTATTATCTACACATTTATTTTAGCTAAACCAACAGCATCAATATTTATGTGTTTTCTAACGTATAAATAACATCGATATAGCCCATATCAAAGAAATCTAACAACTTCCCATGGGAATGCCTAGAGATGCAACAATATGCTGGGCCTATGGCCCAACCTAGGCCCATCTTGATACAGTGACTAGTCAAGCTGCCACGGCCCATCATTGTTTAAGGCACAGCCCAACCCGTAAATATTGGCAGGCTAGGCTAGGCCAACATTTATCAGCCCATGGGCTGGCCCAATATGGCCCTTGAAAAATCATGGGCCAAGCCGGACTTAGGCTAGGCCAGGCTGGCACATCTAGGCCCATAATAGGTTATCCCATCCTGACCAGTGTAAGGCATATATAGACCCATAATGGGCCATCTCATTGAGGCCCATTGTGGCACAATTTCTTATATATATATATATATATTTTAATGTTCATTTATGAGTGAACATGGCTGAGTATGACCTTCTCTAACAGAAGGCCTCACACATCACATCGTGGCAAGGTTTTTATAATTTTTTTAGTAATTTTGTCAACATCTTATATATAATTATCCTAATTGTACTATTTTCTCCTTACCAAGGTTTTGCCCTATTCGGTTGTCCTTGGAAAGGTCTTTAATGAGGTAATTGTTAAAAATGTATGCCCTAAGGAGTAAAATGTAATATGTTTTTGTAGACATTTTATCAATAAAAAATTTATTTATTATTCACATACCAAATGCTATCCTCTTTATGTTCATATTTGTTGGATATATAATAAGCAAACAAAAGTCAAAGACTATTGGTCTAAACCTTTAAAAATCAAGCGTATGATGGACAGATTATGTGGAAGACATGATTCTTAAGGTGACTGCCTAAATCATAAGATCTGCAATCGAGGGAATAAAGTTGGGCGTTTGATTCATGCAAAGATTATTATGTTGTTTATATCCCTAACAGAAGATGGTTTGTCTTGGTCATTGGAGGTAGACTCTACAAATAGAAACATTGGTGCATTGTCATAGGTGACGATGTATTGGCTACGAACATAAAGTATAATTAATTTGGATTAATAATTCAATATGGGTAAATCAATTCACTTTAGACAATCACATGTGTTGTATCTTAATCTTGAAATGACTAATGGGGCCATTGTCTTCACTTATGTCTTTTGATGTACCAAAGGGTAACATCCTAACTTTATGATGGTATGCATACCAGTATGTTGGAGACATGACTCTTGATAGCATAGATTTATTATTCATAGATACAGAATCCATAACTCCCCTTTACAAGTCAATCATATCCTCTTATATGATTATCCTATAGTTGGAAAACTAGAGCGCTCAACGATTTGGATACATAGGTGTAATAAAATGATATGCTGTCTCTAAATGGTAAGTTTTCCAATGGTGAGATAATGGAACTTATGAGAGAAATAATTGAGAAGGTAGAACAGAATTTATCCTTAAGCTGATTATAGATATCCTATAGGGATATGACACATCATGATATGTCATGGATATTTAGCTTATTTAGAGCTTTGTATTTTATGTAGTTTAAGAGTGTAGCTGTAAGCTTTTAGTGGCATAGCATTAGAGTTGATATTTATAAAATATATATATGGGATATTTATTTTATAATTATCTTGAGCTTGAACTTTATAGGTCCATCAAGTCCCCTATGCTAGCTTATAATAAATCCTGTAATGATATGGTGTCCTTTTTTAATAAATTGGTGACTTATATTGGTTAAAAATTGATAGGATTAGATAATTCATGTCTTCTTGTCGATTGAATTAATTTGTGTAAATTAATTCAAGATAAACTTGTTAAATTATCAGGAGTATTTATTTTCTTAAAGATTATCTAGATATGACTGTTTTAATCAAAAGCTTCTCTATTGGGTTATTTGACTTAAAACTGAGGTTCTATCTCAAGAATCTCAAGTAGAAGATAAAAGATTCATAAGGATCATTTATCGTAAGTTCGGTAGGCTAATCTTTAGGTTCGGCTAGCCGATGGAGTAAGTTTGGGAAACCGATTTGCCAGTTCGGCCTGCTAATTGAGTAATAATCTAATCACGTGTTTTTACACGATTTTATCAAATATTGATCTAGATTTTGATTTTTAAAGCATTATCTAATAACGACCAACCTAGGGATGACCTCTATAAATAGAGAGTGAGTTTTTCTAACTTATTTAGATCAGTTGAGAAATTAGAAGTAAGTACTCTAGTGTGAGAACTCTAAAAAGTCTCAGAGAACTATTGTTTACAAATCACGAACCTTAGTTCTGGGTTTTCTCAATCGTTTGACAAGAGAGTCACTAGGGAAGAGCTATATAAGGTGTGACCACACACTTTCTGATTGTGGATAGAGAATAGCAAAGAAGACTAATTGGTTAAGGCTCTTTTAGAACGTTCTTCTCTTCACAGATTGCAGGGGCCCTTTGGCATATAAAGATTAGTAAGATCTATGATTAATTTATGCATATAGCATGTCAAACTTGTATTTTAAAAAATACTCTGATTTAAAAATTATAAATTTCCACTACGTACTCATTTTCCAACAACCTCTAGTTTGGCAGGCCATTCGTAGGGTAGATTTCAGCCAACTCTGGCGACAGGCCAAATTGCCAAGTTCGGCAAGCAGATGGCTCATGACGGCCAAGCCGATCGCATAGATCAACATGCCAACATAGACCTGTGGGTTTTCCCAAAAAAAAAAAAAAAGGGGCATGTTTTTTGGTGCAGTTTTGATTATATTTTTGAGACAATTCTAAGAAACATGAAATTTTATGATGACCAAAAAAGTGAAGTATTTGATCTATGCGGGATTGAAGACTTAAAGATGGATGCCACATAAAGATGAATACAACTTGGAGATTCAAGGATGAAGAATTGACAATATGTTTCGATTGGTCTCTTGTAATTTTTATTTTCTTTTCTCTAGGGTGGAACCATAATATTACAATTATTTATTATTATTTTGCTTATGGCTTTATACAATTGCTTTGCTTATCTGCATTATAATATGATTTGCCATGTATGTTGATAACATGTCATATAGAATAGGGAGTACCATTTATTAAAAATTGTTCATGCATGTTTTTAAAATAAAACAATGATTTACAAAAGATTGAGTAAGAAAAGGTTATAGAAGAGAGGACCTATGGTCGCCATCGTTAGTTCATAGGTAGCACATGGTGGTCCCGACCCCTAGGAAGGGACTTCATCATGTACCAGGTTGGATCTCCAAACGAATAAGATATTTTAGCATGATTTATCATTGCACACCCCTAAGAGATAATTATAAATCATGGATAAAATATTGAAACAATAGTTATACACTCATGTTAATTATTGTTAGCCTCCCTTAGGAGCTCTGTTAATAAAATTGATGGCTAAAGAAAATGATTATTAATATATGTTGGATCAAACGGGTCTTGGATGGCATATATTAATCAAAAGGGGATCTGTGTTCCTAATTGAATTTGGCGAGTCTCCTTTAGGCGGCTTGTTGAATTCTAAGTTAAGAATTATCATTGTAAGGTTGTAATTTTTTCAAGGTTTTAACACATAAACACAATTGCTTATTTACTTGATTGTGTTATTTTACTAAATTGTTATGGTACGTTTGCTTATGTTTGCTATATGATTCTTTATTGTAGATTAAAAATCTCTAAAAACTCTTTATTGGTCAATACTCGATAAAAACCAATTAACTGGTGAGAATTTTAATGATTGAAAATGAAACCTAAACATTGTCATATTCCTTGAGAAACTGAAATTTATGCAGACAACACTGTACCCTCCCAAGCCTACGGGAGATTCCACTAATGAGCAAATCCAAGCATATGATTGTTAGAAAGATGCTAATGATTAGGCTCACTATTATGTTATGGTAACATGAAGATTATGAGACTACGAAGTAGATCTTGCATAATCTTGAATACATGTTTAGAGGTTAGGCCCTAACAAAATGGCAAGGGCACTTCAGAAACTCTTAAATTACAAACAAAGACCACGGACACCTGTGAAGGAGCATATGATGTTGGTCATGGTTAATAATAGAAGGGATATGACCTTGACTAAGCTAATAAAGCAATTACAAGAGTTTGAAAATCTAATCAGGAAAACTCCTACAATTGGCGAGGCTAACTTGGTGGCTATATTTGGTTCCAATCCTAACCTTGGGAATGGAAAGAAGCAGCAAACTAAGAATGGGAAGTCTTCTATTCCTATGAATGGCAAGAACAAAAAAAAAAAAAAAGAAAAAGAAGAACCAGAAAAATCTCAAGTGCTTTATCTGATCAAGAAGAATTGCAAGGACTTCGTTTCCCGAGGTGGTAGGTGTGATCTTTTGGTTATTGAAACTTGTTTGGTTGAGGAATCCAATGATACTTGGGTCATAGATTCTGAAGCAACTAATCATATTTGTGTTTTTCTACAGAAATGAGAAGTCTGCTACATGAAGCCTCCATGCTTCGGATGGCCAATGGATCCTTGGTGTTAGCTAAAGTAGTGGGAGATGTCCATCCTTATTTTGATGGTTATAGGAGTTTAGTTTTATGAGATTGTTTTTAGATTCCTAAACTTAAAAGGAATTTAATTTTTGTAGCTTGCTTATTTAAAGACTCTTATGTAGTTTCTTTTAATAATAAAGTGGTGATTCGTAAAAACAAATCTTTTATCTATGACGGATGGATGCAAAAAAATCTATATTTTGTCAAACCTAAGATGGACTTACTGCTTAACACTGAGGTTAATAATAATAATTCTAAAAAACTTAAAACTTCTCACTCTAATAAAACCTATCTTTGGCATTTGCGACTAGGTCATATTAACCTAAATAGGATTCAAAGTTTGGTAAGGGATGGACCTTTAAGTCACTTAAAGATGGAATCTATACCATAATGTGAATCTTGTTTGGAGGGTAAAATGACCAAAGACCATTTAGGTCTGGGGGGAATAAGGCTGAAGGGGTTCTAGAACTTATGCATAGTGATGTTTGCGGTCCTATGAACATCCACGCACAAGAAGGGTATAAGTACTTTATCATTTTTATTGACAATTACTCAAGGTTTGGATATGTCTACCTAATCCACTACAAAAGCAAAACTTGTGACAAGTTTAAGGACTTTCAAGATGAAGTGAAAAAGCAATTAGGTAAACCCATAAAGGCACTTTGATTCAATCAAGGTGGAGAATACCTCTCCAATGAGTTCTTGGAACATTTATTAGAATATGGGATTTTGTCCCATTTGACTATGCCGGCCACTTCGTAGTAGAATGGTGTGACTGAGAGAAGAAATAGGACTTTGTTGGACATGGTTAGGTCCATGATGAGTTATTCATAATTGCCTTTATCCTTTTGGGGATATGCACTATAAACCGCATGTTATCTTTTGAACAATGTGCCTTCAAAATCAGTTTTTAAAACTCTTCATGAGTTGTGGATGGGGAAAAAGGCATCCTTAAATCATATCGCATATGGGGATGTCCAGCTCATGTCCTGTATAAGGAAGCAAATAAGCTAGAAGCATGTTCAAAAGTTTGTGTGTTTGTAGGATATCCAAAAAGGACTAAAGAGGATTATATCTATAACCCAAAGGAAAATAAAGTCGTGGTTTCAACTAATGCAACATTCCTTGAGGAAATTTACTTGGACAACTTTAGCCTCAAAGTAAAGTGGTATTCGAGGAGCTGGCGAGTGATATGTTCACTCTAGGGGTTCCGATAGAAACCAATCCAATCAGTGTAGAAAAACCAACCGAAGAACAACCTAAGGAGCTTCGATGTAGTGGGAGGATCGGGCGTAACCTGAGAAGTGTATGTTCAATAGTGAAGCCTTCTTGGCTAAACTGATTGAACATGATAGGGATTCTTACACTTACAAAGAGGCTATAGAGGATGTTGATTTGAAACTCTAGAGAGAAGCCATGAACATTGAGATGAAATCTATGGAGACTAATTAGATTTGGGAACTTATGGATCTTCCCGAAGCGGTAAAACCCATAGGGTATAAGTGGATCTATAAGAGAAAAAGAGGAGTAGATGAAAAAGTCGAAGCATATAAGGCTAGATTGATGCCTAAGGGATACATGCAAAAAGAAGGAATCGATTATGAGAAAACCTTTTCACCTGTAGCCATGCTTAAGTCCATCCGTATTCTCTTATTCATAGCTACCGCTCTTGACTACGAGATTTGGCAGATGGATATCAAGACGGCTTTTCTAAATGGCTATCTTGATGAGTCCACATATATGCTACAGCCAGACAGGTTCAAGGCTAAAGGTCAGGAGAGTAAGTTTTGTAAGCTACTAAAATCAATTTATGGACTAAGCAAGCTTCCCATTTTTGGAACATAAGCTTTCATCAGGTGATCAAGACTTATGGGTTCGAACAAAATATGGACAAACCGTGTGTTTACAAGCACATTAAGGATGGAAAGGTGGTTTTTCAGCTGCTCTATATAGATGACATTTTGCTAATTAGCAATGACATTAGGGCGTTATCATCGATCAAATTATGGTTGACTAAGCAGTTTGATATGAAAGACTTAGGTGAAGCTAATTATGTTCTCAATATCCAGATCTTTTGAGATAGGAAGAACAGAATGATAGCTTTATCCCAAGTGGTCTACATAGATAAAATTCTAAAAAATTTTGCAATACAGGATTCCAAGAAAGGTGGGCAACCATCTAGGTCTAGAATTACTCTTTCTAAGAAAGACTCACCTAAATCTAATGAAGAAAGAGAATACATGAAGGTACCTTATACTTCGATAGTGGGTAGTCTCATGTATGCCATGCTTTGCATGTGACTGGATATTTGTTATGCAATCAACATAATAGAGTTGATTTCAGTCGGATCCAGAACCAAACCATTGAGTTGCTATCAAGCATATTTTCAAGTACCTGAGAAGGACTTAAGGGTATATGCTTGTATATTCGGGTAAGGATTTAACACCTCTAAGATACGCTAACTTGGATTTCCAATCCTGTTTAGATTCGAGAAGATCGACTTCAGATTTTGTGTTTACTTTGGGCAATAGTGCCATTGTTTGGAGAAGTGTGAAGCAAGATTGCACTTAAAATTCAACGATGGAGGCCAAGTCTGTGGTAGCTAGTGATGCTTTGAAAGAAGCAGTATGGCTCCATAAGTTCCTTAGGGATCTTGAGGTAGTTTCTGGTATTGATAAGGTGGATCACTGTATTGTGATAACACCGTAGTGATAGCTAATGCTAAGGAACCAAGATTTCATAAGAAGAGTAAGCATATTGATCGAAAGTATCATGTCATAAAGGACTTCAATGATGGTGGCATGTTACTGTATGCAAAATTGCATTTGAGGATAATTTAGTTGATCCATTTACGAAGACACTAACTACGAGAGTTTTCAAGAGGCATGTTGAACCTATAGGGATGTGGGACATGCCATATTTACTCACTTAATGCAAGTGGGAGATTATTAGACATGTATGCCTTAAGAAGTAAAATGTAATATATTTTTAGAGACATTTTGTTAATAAAGAATTTATTTATTATTCATATATCAAATGCTATCCTCTTTACGTTCATATTTATTGGATGTATGATAAGCAAATAAAAGTCTGAGATTGTCAGTCTAAACCTTTAAGAATCAAGCATATGATGGACAAATTATGCGAAAGACATGATTCTTAAAGTGATGTTCTAAATCATAAGATCTGCAATTGAGGGAAAAAAGTTGGGTTATTTATGTAAAGATTGTTATGTTGTTTATATCCCTAACAAAAGGTGGTTTGCCTTGGCTATAAGAGGTGGACTCCACGAATAGAAATATTGGTGCATTGTCATAAGTGACGATGTATTAGATCAGGACATAAAATGTAATTGATTTGGATTAATAATTCTATCTCAGCAAATCAATTCACTTTAGATAATCATATATGTTGTATCTTAATTTTGAAATAACTAATGGACACATTGTCTTGACTTATGTCTTTTGATATACCAAAGGGTGACATTCTGACTTTATGATGGTACGCATATTGATACATTGGAGACATGACTATTGATAGTGCAGACTTATTATTCATAGATATGGCTTCCATAGCTCCTCTTTTAGTGTTAATGATATCGTCTTATATGCGTTATTTTGTAATTAGAAGACTAGAGCGCTCAACCATTTAGATACATAGGTGTAACCAAATAGTATACTATCTTCGGATGGTAGGTTTTTTTATAGTGAGATAATGGAACGTAAGAGAGAAATAATCAGGAAGGCAAAATAGAATTTAGCCTTAAGCCTATTATGGATTTCTTATAGGGATATGATACATCATGATATGTCATGGATACTTAGCTTATTTGGAGCTTTGTAATTTTATGTAATTTAAGAGTGCAACTCTAAGTTTTTAATGGAGTAGCATTAGAGTTGATAATTATAAAATATGTATCTAGGATATTTATTTTATACTTATCAAGTTCTTAAACTATATAGCTCTATCAGTTCCCCTTTGCTATCTCATAATAAATCCTACAACGATAGGCGTGCTTTTTCAATAAATTGGTGACTTATGTTGGCTGAAATTTGATATGATTAGTTCCAAAAATGTTAGTTTAAATATGATTTGGAAAAATAAAATAAGTTAAACAGATACTATCAACATTTGTTTAAAATGAGTTAACAAGATGCTAAATTT
>CAMOHE010026469.1:10499-25590 GCA_946598075.1 Artocarpus hirsutus | reverse complement strand
ACTTTTAACAAATTCCAAAATTTAAGATAACTAACAAAATAATAAAAACTGAAATTAATTAGGAAAATGTCACAAAATGATTAGATTAAGTTTAAATTGTAATTAGGCTTACTAATCCACCAAATCACATACTAATCACACTTAATTAATTTTTGGACATTATAGCTCTCCTCCCCTAAAAGAATTTCATCCTCAAAATTAAAGCTTACCTTGATAGTAGAATAAATGCAGATACCGCCCTTGCATAGTCAATTCTAATTCCTACATCGAGCCTTATCTGTCATGACCCGAGGACTACGACGAAACAACTAATCAATCAAACTAAGCATTTATTCAAACAAAATAGATAAATAAAATGCTCAACTGAAACAAGTCTCATTGGCGATTGCAGTCACATGGATACTGACCACAAAGGTGGATGGATAATTAAACTGCAATTAATAGTATAGCACTACTCACGTCATCATCCTTAGAATAAATAGTACTATATGACTAACATAGGCGTTGACATCGTGGTGTTGCCACAACACCTTCATTAGCAATGTGTCACGACATCATAACCTAACACCTCCTCATTAGTCACATTCTTTTGCATCATTAGGTTAAGGAATGAAATAATCTTGCTAAAGTCAGTGTGGCTTTTTAGTAGCATTAACACACGATATGTGTTATGAATGAGAGAAAGCTCCAAAAGAGGATCGAGTCTATAAGCAAATGCATCGACTCGGTAACTAATCTCAAATGGCCTGACAAACCCTAGTAAAAGTTTTCCATTTACATCGAAATGCAAAATCCCTTTATGTAGAGAAACCTTGAGATGAATGAAATCACCTTCTCTATATTCAAAAGTTGGCATCTCTCATCAACATGACTCTCTTGTCAGTTCTGGGCTGCCCTTAATCAATCTCATATCATGACAATCTTTTCATTGTTTCCATGGATTTCATCTAGTTCGATGACAATCCTTTCTTTCGGTTCTAACTAACAAATCGGTGATTGACATAATTCCCCATGAGTGTCTCAACCAGGACCATATTAATATTCTCTAAGTGTATCATTGTATAACAAATTAAGCCGGATGTAGATACTTCTTTCAAATTCTACCAAAACCTAAAATTACAAGCATGTATGATGTCCTTGAAAGTCTGTGTAACTCACTTAGACTATCCATTAGTCTGAGAACAAAAGGCGGTGCTAAAGTTCAAGTTCATGCAAAATACTTCTTGGAAATTTCTCCAATACTTATCATTAAATTGGATAACTTTATCAAAGTGATGAATAGCGAAACTCTTATGTATTTCTCAAGATACAATCCTTCTAGGACTTTCCTTAGATACATCGATCCAAATCGCATAAAATGCACTGATTCTGTTAACCTCTCCATAATGACCCGAATAGTGCCTTGCTTTTGTTTCGTCTTTTGCACTCGATTACATGTCACATACTCGACGACATAATTCCATAATATCTTTCTTCATGTCTTTTTAGCAATTTGTGTGTCTGTTTGAATCACAATATATCTTTATGTTAGACATGTTTGTCCTAAGGAGTAAAAATGTAACATATTTTTAGAGACATTTTTATTATTAAAGAATTTATTTATTATTTATATACCAAATCTTGTCCTCTTTATGTTCATATTTATTAAATGTATGTTAAGTAAACAATAGTCAGAAATTACTGGTTTAAACCTTTAAGAATTAGGCATATGATGTATAGATTATGCGGAAGACAAGATTTTTAAGGTGATAGTCTAAATCATAAGATCCACAATTGAGGGAATAAAGTTTGGTGCTTTGTTCATGCAAGGATTGTTATGTTGTCTATATCCTTATTGGAAGATGGTTTGTCTTGACCATCGGAGGAGGACTCCGTAAATAGAAACATTAGCACATTGTCATAAGTGACGATGTGTTGCATCAAGACATAAAGTAAATTGATTTAGATTAATAATTCTGTCTCGGCAAATTGATTCACCTTTGATAATCATTTGTATTGTATTTTAATCTTGAGATGAATAATGGGCCTGTTGTCTTGACTCATGTCTTTTGATGTACCAAAGGGTGACATCCATATTTTTAATAGTGATACGCATATCGGTACGTTGGAGGCATGACTCTTGATAGCGTAGACCTCTTATTCATAAATATGGAGTCTATAGCTCCTCTTTAGGAGTAGTGATATCCTTTCATATACGTTATCCTATAATTGAAAAACTGGAGCACTCAACCATTTGGATACATAGGTGTAACCGAATGGTATACCGTCTTTAGATGGTAAGTTTTCGAATGGTGAGATAATGGAACGCAAGATAAATATAATCGAGAAGGTAAGATAGAACTTGTCCTTTAGTCGATTATGTATAATCCTATAGGGATACGATGCATTATGATATGCCATGGGGACTTAGCTATACGGGCTTCGTAATTCTATGTAGTTCAAGAATGCAGCTCCAATCTTTTAGTAGAGTAGCGTTAAAGATGATAATTATGAAATGTATATTTGGGATATTGGGTTTCATAATTATTAGAAGCTTGAACTATATAAGTCTAGTTGGTCCCCTTTGCTGGCTCACAAAAATCCTGTAACGATACGATGTGTTTTTCCAATAATTGGTCACTTATGTCAAATTTATCAAATTGGCTGAAATTCAATAAAACAAAATAATTCATGTTTGTTTATTGGTTGAATTAATTTTGTGATAAAATTTATTCAAGATAAACTTGTTGAATTAATGGGATCGGATAATTCTTGTCTGTTTATCAGTTTATTTAATTTTAAAAAAATTAAATCAAGATAAACTTGTAGAATTATCAAGAATTTATTTATCTTCCTAGCGATTATCTAGATAAAGTTGTTTTAATTAAATAACTTCTCTATTAGGTTATTTAAATTAAAACTGAGACTTTATCCTATAGAGTCTTAGGTGGAGAATAAAAGTTAGGATTTTTCAATAGAGGCTCGGCATACCGATCCTCAGGTTTTGCCTACTAATGTGGCAAGTTCGGCATATCAACTAGATAGATCGGCATGCCGGCTGCGCAATAAAAAGACTACGTGTTTAGACGTGGATTTTATCATATATCAATTCTGATTTGAATTTGATTCAAATTTTAAGGCATTATCTGATAAGGACTAACTCCTGGGCCCAACCTCTATAAAAAAGGGAGTGAGTCTCATTATTATTTAAATTAGTTGAGAGATTAAGAGTGAAACTCTACTGATAAGATTCTAAAATTCCTTGAGAGCTTTTGTTCACAAATCACGAACACTAGCTTTGGGTTCTCTCAATTGGTTGGAAAGAGAGTCACCAGGGAAAGGCTAAACGACATGAGTCTACGCTCACTCCAATCATAGATAGAGAATAGCAAAGAAGACCAGTTGGTTGAGAAACTTCTTGAATGTTACTTCTTTTCATGGATTGTGGGAGTTCTTCGGCATTTAAAGGTTAGTAAGATCTAGTTAATTTATGCATATAACGTGTCAAACTTATGTTTTAGAAAATACTCTGATATAAAAATTTTAAAATTCTGTTACGTACTATTTTTTTCAATAATTGGTATCAGAGCCATGGTTTTTACATAAATTTATAAGTTTGTGATCATGTTATATAAATAAATTATGTGATCTTTATCTCTCCTATACTTTTCTATATATTTTTATGTTGCCATGAATTATATGGTGAATGTTTATTTATGAATTATGGTTGATTAAATTATTATTTAATTATCTATTAATTAATTAACTTATACCAGTTATGATTCCTTAGAAGTTAAAATGTGTATCTAGATTTTTCATGTAATTAGATGGCAGACTATCATCTCCGTCTAGGAATTATTATTTAACTTTAAATTTGTAAGAATTTTGTAATTAAATAATAATTCAGAGAAGAATCTAGAAGATGGACGATGGCGTTCCTAGGTATTTCCTGAGTCTCTAATTTTATGTTTTTGAATTGTTGAAAATAAAATAGATAAATTGCATCAAAATTGTATTTTCTAGAAAAGGGTGATCTTTGCTCGGTCGGCATGCCGAATCCTCCCGATCAGAAGGCCGATGGTTGCAAGATCGACAGGCCAGACTTTGAGTTCAATAGGCCGTCCGCGGGGCAAAAATCAGGTGGCTCTAGCGGTAGGCCAAACTTTTATGACTGGCGGGCCGACCTGAAAAGATCGACAGGCCAGAGGGTCATGACCGGTAGGCCGATTAATAGATCAGCTTGCCTGTAGAGAGTTGAAAATTTTTCAAAAAAGGTGTAGTTTTCAATGTAGTTTTAATTTTATTTTTGGGACAATTTTGAGAAACATTAAAATTTCGATATGACTGGAAATATGGAGTATTCGATCTATGTGGGATTGAAAACTTGAAGATGGGCATTACATGAAGAAGGATATAGCTTGATGATTCAAGGATGAAGAATTGATAATATGTTTTGATTATTCTCTTATAATCTTTATTTTCTATTCTCTAGGGTGGAACCATAATATTACGGTTATTTATTATTATTTTGCTTGATTGCTTTGCTTGTCTACATTATAATATGATTTGCCGTGTATATTAATAACATGTCATATAGAATAGGGAGTGCCGGTTATTTAAAATTGTTCGTGCATGTTTTCTAAAATAAAGTCTTGATTTCAAAAGAATGAGTAGGAAAAAGTTTTCGAAGAAAGGACTTACAGCCTCCATCGTTGGTCTATAGGTAGCACACTATAGTCCCGACCCTAAGGAAGGGATTTCATCATGTACTAGGTTGGATCTCTAAAAGGATACGGTATTTTAGTGTAGTTTATCATTGATCACCCCAAGGTGATGATAACAAGCCATGGATAAAATATTGAAATGATGGTTATACACTCATGTTAATTTTATTATTAACCTCTCCTAGGAGCTCTGTTAATAAAATTAGTGGCCAAAGAAACGATTATTAATATATGCTGAATCATATAGGTCTTGGATGCCATATATTAATCAGGAGGGGATCCATGCTCCTAATTGAATTTGGCAAGTCTCCCTAAGGCAGCTTGCTGAATTCTAAGTTGGGACTTATCGTTGTAAGGTTGTTATTTTTTTAAGGTTTTGACACATAAACACATTTGTATGCTATACATGATTGTGTTATGTTATCTTACTAAATTATTATGCTATGTTTGCTTATGTTTGGTATACGGTTCTTTATTGTAGATTAAAAATGTCTGAAAACGCTTTATCTTTAATCCTTGATAAAAACCAATTAACTTGTGAGAATTTTAATGATTGGAAATGGAACCTGAATATCGTCCTATCCTTTGAGAAACTAACTTTTGTGCTAACCTCACTGTGTTCTCCCAAACCTACTAAGGAATCCACTTATGAGAAAATCCAAGCGTATCATCGCTAGAAAGTTGCAAACGATTAGGCCCAGTATTATGTTATGGCTAGTTTGAATAACATACTACAGGCTCAACATGAAGATTATGAGATTGCAAAGCAGATCTTAGATAATCTTGAAAACATGTTTGGAGGCCAAGCCATAGCAAATCAGAAAAGGGCACTTCAAAAAATTTTACACTTAAGCAAAAACTAGGGACATCTATAAAGGAGCATATGATGTTGGTCATGGGTTACCTCGTTGAGGCTCAAACCTATGGAGCCGATATCAATGTTGAGTCATAGATGACTATAATTTTTCAGACTCTATCAAAAGAGTTTATCCTGTTTAGAGCTTATTTGAGCAATAGACAAGATGTGACCTTAACGAAGTCACTAAAATAGTTACAAGAGTTTAAAAAACTGATAAGGGAAACTCTTGCTAGTGGAGAGGTTGACTTGGCAATTGCATCCAGTTCCAATCCTAATCCAGGGAATGGAAGGAAGCAAAATGCTGAGGATGGAAAAGTTGGGCACATAAAGAAGAATTGCAAGGACTTCCTTACCCAAGGAGGTAAGTGTGATCTTCTAGTTTTAGAAACTTGTTTGGTTTAGGAATCCAGTGACACTTGGCTCATAGATTCTGGAGCAACTTAATTATGTTTGTGTTTCTCTAGAGGGATTCTAGGAGATAAGAAGTTTATTAGTTTACTTTGTGAAAACTTCACGTTTCGGATAGGTGATGGATCCTTAGTGTTGGTTGAAACAGTGGGAGATGTCTATCTTTATTTTGATAAATATAGGAGTTTGGTTTTGCAAGATTGTTTTTATGTTCCTAAATTCAGAAGGAATTTGATATCTATAGCTTGTTTATTTAAAGATTCCTATTCGGTTTCTTTTAATAATAAAGTGGTGATTCGTAAAAACAAATCTTTTATCTATAATAGATGGATGCAAAACAATCTATATTTTATCAAACCTAAGATCGACTCATTACTAAACACTGAGGTAAAAGATAATAACTCTAAAAGACTTAAGACTTCTCACTCTAATGAGACTTATCTTTGGCATTTGTGATTAGGTCATATTAGCCTAAATGGGATTCAAAGGTTGGTAAGGGATGGATCTTTAAGTCACTTAAAGGTGGAATCTATACCACAATGTGAATCTTGTTTGGAGGGTAAAATGACCACAATGTGAATTTTGTTCTCGATATCTAGATTTTCGAGATAGCAAGAACAACATGATAGCTTTGTCAGAAGCCGGCTACATAGATAAAATTCTTAGGAGGTATGTAATGCAAGATTCTAAGAAAGGTGGGCAACCATCTAGATCTAGAATTATTGTTTCTAAGAAAGACTCTCCAAAGTCTAAAAAGAAAGAGAATACATGAAGAAGGTACCTTATGCTTTGGCAGTTGGTAGTCTCACGTATGCCATGCTTTGCACACAACTGGATATTTATTATGCGGTTAGGATTGTAAGTCGATTTCAGGCGGATCCGAGACCAAACCATTGGGTTGTGATAAAGCATATTTTCAAGTACCTAAGAAAGACTCGAGGGTATATGCTTGTGTATCAGGTGAGAACTTAACTCCTCTAGGATATACTAACTCAGATTTCAATCCTGTTTGGATTCTAAGAGATTGACTTTCGGTTTTGTGTTTACTCTAGGCAGCAGTGCCATCAATTGGAGAAGTGTGAAGCAAGATTGCACTTCGGATTCAACGATGAAGGCAGAGTATGTAGCAGCTAGTGATGCTTCAAAAGAAGCAGTGTGGCTCCGCATGTTTCTTAGGGATCTTGAGGTTGTTCCTGGTATGGATAAGGCAGTATCACTGTACTATGATAATAGTGTAGCGGTAGCTAATGCTATGGAACCAAGATTTCACAAGAAGAGTAAGCATATTGATCGGAAGTATCATGTGATGTCATGGTGTGCAAAATCACATCAAAGGACAATTTATCTAATCCATTCATGAAGATTCTTATTGGGAGAGTCTTCGAGAGGCATGTGGAAGCTATGGGGATGCGAGATTTGTCATAGTTACTCACTTAGTACAAGTGGGAGATTATTAGATGTGTATGCCCTAAGGAGTAAAAATGTAATATACTTTTGAAGACATTTTTATCAATAAAGAATTTATTTATTAATTATATACCAAATCTTGTCCTCTTTATGTTCATGTTTATTGAATGTATGTTAAGCAAACAATAGTCTGAGACTATTGGTCTAAACCTTTAAGAATTAGGCATATGATGGATAGATTATGCGAAAGCCACGATTCTTAAGGTGAAGGTCTAAATCATAAGATCTGCAATCGAGGTGGGTGCTTTATTCATGCAAAGATTGTTATGTTGTCTACATCCCTATCAGGGGATGGTTTGTCTTGACCATCAGAGGAGGACTCCGCGAATAGAAACATTGGCACATTGTCATCGGTGACGATGTGATGGATCAGGACATAAAGTGAATTGGTTTGGGTTAATAATTCTATCTTGGTAAAGCGATTCACTTTAGACAATCGTTTGTATTATATCTTAAGCTTGAGATTAATAGTGGGCCAATTGTCTTGACTCATGTCTTTTGATATAGCAAAGGGTGACATCCACATTTTTAATAGTGATACACATGCTAGTATGTTGGAGGCAAGACTCTTGATGACGTAGACCTATTATTCATAAATATGGAATCCATAGCTCCTTTTTAAGAGTAGTGATATCCTCTTATATGTGTTATCCTATAATTGAAAAACTGGAGCGCTCAACCATTTAGATACATAGGTGCAACCAAATAGTATACCGTCTTTAGATGGTACGTTTTTCGATGGTGAGATAATAGAACGTAAGATAAAAATAATCGAGAAGGTAAGATAGAACTTGTCCTTAAGCCAATTATGGATAACCCTATGGGGATACGATACATTATAATATGTCATCGAGACTTAGCTATACAGACATTGTAATTCTATATAATTCGAAAGTACAGCTCCAAGCTTTTAGTGGAGTAGCGTTAGAATTGATAATTATGAAATGTATATCTAGGATATTGGGTTTCATAATTATCAGGAGCTTGAACTATATAGGTCCATTTGGTCTCTTTTGTTGGCTCATAAAAATCCCATAATGATATGGCGTGTTTTTCAAATAATTGGTGACTTATGTTGGATTTATCAAATTGGCTAAAATTTAGTAAAATCATATTATTTATATTTTTTTATCAGTTGAATTAATTTTGTGATAAAAGTCATTCAAGATAAACTTGTTGAATTATTGAGATCGGATAATTCTTGTCTGTTTATCAGTTGATTAAATTTTGAATAACTAAATCAAGATAAACTTGAAAAATTATCAGGAATTTATTTATTTTCCTAAAGATTATCTAGATAAAGTTGTTTTAATTAGATAACTTCTCTATTGGGTTATTTAAATTAAAATTGAGACTTTATCTTATAGAATCTTGGGTGGAGAATAAAAGATTCATTGGAATTTTTTATAGCAAGTTTAGCCTATTGATGGGACAAGTTCAGCATGCCGGTTAGACCGATCGACATGCTAGTCACTCGATAAAAAGATCATGTGTTTAGACGTGGATTTTATTAGATATCGATTATAATTTGAATCTGTTCAAATTTTGAGACATTATCTAATAAGGACTAACTCTTGGGCCCAATCTTTATACAAAAAGGAGTGAGTCTCATTATTATTTAGATTAGTTGAGAGATTAAGAGTGAAACTCTACTAGTGAGATTTTAAAACTCCCTGAGAGCTCTTGTTCACAAATCATGAATACTTGCTTTCGGTTCTCTCAATTGGTTGGAAAGAAAGTCATCGAGGAAAGGCTGAACAATGTAAGTCCACACTCACTTCGATCATGGATAGAGAATAACAAAGAAGACCAGTTGGTTGAGGCTCTTCTGGAACATTGCTTCTCTTCACAGATTGCAGGAGTTCTTTGGCATTCAAAGGTTAGTAAGATCTGGTTAATTTATGCATATAGTGTGTCAAACTTGTGTTTTGGAAAATACTCTGATATTAAAATTTTAAAATTCGGCTATGTACTATTTTTTCAACACTTTACACTTATGAGTCCTATGCACTTCATTTGATACAACCTTTATCACTTATTGCATTATAGGCATAACCAAAATCCCATAAAATACATAGATTAATTCCTTTGTACCTTCTACGCATCAAACTATTTCCCATTTCAAGTCTATGCTTGTATTCCCTAAAAATGCTAATTCCACCACTAATCCTACTCCACTAGCTAAACAAGAGTCGCAATGGATACCTAGTTTCAAATCAATGTCTGACTGCAACCCTCATAGCATTGTCATCTATGTTTACTAGCTGCAACATTCCTCTTTCAATCCTCTAATGCCAAACAACAAAAATTTTCAAAGTCTAAATCCAACTCCTTACAAGCAAATAAATACTCCAAACCGTTATGATACTAGGAAAATCTATAATACTACTCCGTAAAGAAGAAATAACACTTCCAAATCTTATGGTGGCTAACCCTACAAGTTCCAAATCATGAGTGAAGTAATTTGCTCATGAAGCTTCACTTGTTGTAACTCCTATGCTACAACCTATCCACACTACATCATCACGCATCCAAGCCTGCATCTTGACCCATTGGCATGATCCTCATATGGCTCATCACTATTGGGTATAATCAACACTAGAACAGTGATCAACTGGGCCTTCAATTCTTAAAAAGCATGCTTACATTCAACATTCCATGCAAACCGAACATCCTTCTTAGTCAATTAAATCAACGATGCCGCCATCCTTGAGTAATTTTGCATAAATTTCCTATAATACCCCTGCGAGTTCTAGAAAACTATAAAGCTCAGTCATGTTCTTTAGTCATTCCCATTGCACTACTATTTCTATCTTGTAAGGATCTATTGAAATATCACAATTAGAGGCAACATAATCTAGAAAATTAAATTCCATTATCCAAAATTCACACTTCTCCTCCTTAATATATAGCTAACACTCTTGCAGAGTCTGTACAACAATTCTCAAATGCTGCTCATGATCCTCTTGTCTTAGAATAAATTTGTTCATCATCAATGAATACAACTGCGAGTTGATCTAAATAAGGCCAAAAGATTCAATTCGTTAAGTCCATAGAAGCTGTCGGAGCATTTGCCAATCCGAACAACATTACCGAAAATTCAAAGTATCCATACTAAGTCTTGAAGGCCATCTTAGGGGTTCATTCTTCCTTTACTCTAAGTTGATGATCCCCTGTGCACAAATCTAATTTTGAGAAGCACCAAGGCCTCCCAACTGTTTGAACAATCCATCAATCTTAGGCAGCAGGTTTTGTCCTCCACTGTAATCTAATTCAATTACAGGTAGTCAATTCAGAACCTAAGAGTCCTATCTTGCCTTTTAGCAGACCGAACTAATGCACCTCACGATGACATACTGCTCCATGTATATCCTTTATCTACAAGCCTTTAAAGTTGCATTCTTAATTCTTTCATTTCTATCGGTGTGATCTGATACGACATGGAAGTAATCTGAATAGTTTTGGGATGTAACCCAATACCAAACTCAATCTCACGGTGTGATGGAATCCATTCTGATTACATTGAAACTATTATGGTAGGATTCACCTAAACATGATTTTAGGAATCGTTCATTCATCATCTAGTCATCACCACTTTGGTAGGTGATTAGTGTTTCCTTTTTGGCGATCTAGGTTACCTTTCTAAGGTAACAATCAATCAGAACATTGTATTTAGGTAGCCAATCCATTCCTAGGATTACATAGTAGGTACTGATTAGGAGCTTAATCAAATCATTTCTCAAGTCTCACCCCAATCATAATTTTACATGATTTACACACTTTATTTGCTTACACTCATCCTAAGGGTGAAGTAATGGTCATACTAAATCTATTTCTAACACTAAGTTATTTACAAATGGATTCATGATGAGAGAATTTAGGGCACCAATATTGAATAGGTCATGAGCTCAAATTGGGAAATACGAATCGTATTGTGAACTACTACGGCAAAAGTAGCAACAAAAATTATAAGAGTTGTTTCATCCATTGTCAGAGGAGCTATTACTTCCACTGTTAACAGCTTTGTGCTGGTTCCTCGTCTAAATTGGACGGTTGTTGTTGCTATCCCTCATGTTGTTTCTTTAGGGTCCCTCATGTTGTTTCTTTAGGGCCTACTAGTGGTCTTTATCCCGTTCCCATAGTAAGTGACCTTGTCTTTCTCCATTGACGATGCTGATGACACTGATACACCATAGACCCAAATCCTTAATGTTGCCAATTATCATCAAATAGAGCCTTTGAGCCCTTCTTGAAATTTGATGCATGCGATAGTAGATAGGGTAACTCGACCAACTTGGTAAACTATGCCTCGTATTTTTTGACTATATCCTTGCATACTTTTAGATGATAGAATTCAATGATTTTCATGTCCTTATATCCTTGTGGAAAGTAGCGATCTCAGAACACCTCCAACGTTATCCTAATCAATGTCTCAATGATTGCCTTCATGCTTCGTATTCTTCCATTCGGCGCTGACACTACCATCCAATTGTATATTTCTAACTTTGCACAGTATCCTTTTGACTCTCCTATCATATCCATATATTTCTCCACAGAGTCGAATCATTGCTCAACAACTTGGGTAAAGAGTCTCCGTTTTGCCAAAGGCTAGAATTGCAGCATGACTAGGTTTTCAAAATACTTCTGTTGGAGACTCACCGTAGGGTCCTCATGCTATACCCTTGCTGCCACTAGCCTAAAGGCAGCAAACTTAACATCTATTATACTCTTCATTGATGGGGTCTAAGTCAATAGCAGCATGATGATGCTTAGGTGCCACTCTTTCAATTCTTGACATGAAAATTGGACTGTCAATGGTTTTCAATGTCGTAGCTATGTGTGCATAATTTCCAAGGTTTAAAACCTAGGACTCTAATACCAAAACTGTCATGAACCCAAACCAAAGTAGTAACGCGACGAATTGATTAAACTAATTAAACAAATTTAACCAAATTTGCCAATTAATTATTGGTAATTAAAGATAACATAATTTGGGTTGTTTATAAAAATATGATAAATTTAAAACATTTTAGAAAATTACAATTTACTAAGTCCTAGTAAATAATTTCATGAATTACCTCTAGTTTAAATTAAATTAAAGTATGAAATCTAGCAAGAGCGAGTCGGGCGGCATCGAACCCCACACTATGCATACATAGTACAGACATACAAGAATTATACAAACCAGGGTCCAACAGAAATATAAACGCAGTCCAAATTATTACATAGCTTGAAAATATATTAAATAAATAAATAGATAAGCTATACATCTCACAGTCCACGTGAAAATGTCAGCAGTGTCCTATTCGATGGCATTTTATGAATCACTTATAGGGGGAAAGCTAAAGACGAAAATGTAAGCAGAAGGCTCAGTAGGACTTGGGTTTCCAAATCGTTCATAAAATAAAATGAAATGAAATAAAATAAAATAAAATAATTTTAAAGCAATTACAAAAACTTAAATATTTAACAAATCCATACTTACCTCTTACCACCTATAATTATCCAAACTCATATTAAGTGATTAATCAGGTTCACACTTGTCGTTCATTATCTGTAATTATCTTAAATCATAAATCAACATTCTTTATGTTCAAAGCCTTATTTTACCACTGTAGTGGTCTAGCTAGGTTTCGAGACCTGCCTCAAGGTCTCTCACTACACGACCTGATCTCTGTGTGGCATCATGCACTATCACATCATTCCAAACGAGGTTTAGTGTCCATTATCACTTAGTCATATCCTTCTCTAGGTACTCTTTTACCGAGTTATCATTTACATTCATTATGGTTCATTCATTATCTTTAATTCTTCATCGTCATCATTCACTGTCATCATTGATTATCATAATTCATTGTTATCATTCATTATGATCATATCTAACATCTAGTGGAAATAAATAAATAACAGGAACTTATTTCTTGAAAACATTTTAAGAAGGAACAATATGACTGAAACTTATTTTAAAATCACTGCTATCAAAAAGAAGGGTCTAGAGTCCTATCTCGTTGTTTAGCGCAATAGCTCTAACTCCACTATCCTAGTTTGCTATCCATCAGCTCCTCAGAACCCCAAACAACCTTAAACATGGACTAGATTCTATAATATCTAATTCAAAATATCCTACACGTGGACTAGATTCCATAATATCTAATTCAAAATATCCTATATTAGTATGTTATTTCATGGTGCCTTAGTTTGCCCATTTAAAGTCTATATAATCATGTCACAAGGTCAAAATCCCTTTTTATAATTAAATGGCAAAAACTAGTGAAAAACTACCATTTGTTTTTATGCTACTTGGTCGGCCTGCCAATTTGCTACTGTTCGGCCTATCGATCTGCTGTTGTTCGGCTTACCAACTAGCTGAGTCCGCCCTACCAAACTATTGAATCTAGCTTGCTGAAGGATGAGTTTGGCCTACCGATCTCTCAAAATCTAAAAAATTCCAAACTTTGAGTCTCAGCCAACCCGAGCTTAAAAACTCAATTTTAACCTATTTTGATGTAGTCCAAACCTAGAGAACATGTAGAAAACAATAGAAACAACTCTGAATCCCTTAGAAACAAAATCCCCAAAATTTAGACACAATTTCACAACTTATTTTGAAACTTTGAGAAAAATGTAAAAGCTTATTTAATCTTGTTTTTGTTTAAACAGGCTTAGATAAAATTGGATACTTTCAAGAGAAAGAGCTAACCTCAAGTTAGACAGGTTGGGGCTTGATCTTGCTTGGTTGAATGGCTCCCAAAATTAAGTGCGTATGTGGCTTGAAATTGTTCTTAGCAAAATAGAGAGAGGTGGACGAGAAAGAGAGAGGAAAAAAGAAAAGAGAGAGAGTGTGTGTTTGGGTGGCGAGGATGAGAGAGTGAGAATGAGCGGAGGTGAAGAAATAGAGGGAGAGCAAAGTGATTTCAAGGTGGAAACCACATCTAGCACTTGGTTTCAAGAGGGGACCTATTAGAAATTTTAAAAACTGTTTAGTTCCAAAAATTTTAGTTTAAATCTGATTTTGAAAAATAAAATAAGTTAAATCGATACTATCAACATTTGTTTAAAATGAGTTAACAAGATGCTAATTTTCATTCATGGTAACTTTAAACAAATTCCAAAATTTAAGATAACTAACAAAATAATTAAAAGTGAAATTAATTATGAAAATGTCACAAAATGATTAGATTAATTTTAAATTGTAATTAGGCACACTAATCCACTAAATTGCATACTATTCGCTCTTAATTAATTTTTGGGCATTACATAATGTGTCCTATAAACTCACCGGAGAGAGGTATTCTCCACCTTGATAGGATCGAAGTGCTTTTATAGGTTCACCTAATTGCTTTTCTACTTCAGCTTGAAACTACCTAAACTTATCAAAACTTTTGCTCTTATGATGCATTAGGTAGACATACCTATATCTTGAGTAATCATTAGTGAAAGTGACAAAGTGTTCATACCCTTCTTGCACCTTGATGTTTATGGGACCACAAACATCCCTATGCATAAGTTCTAAGACCCCTTTGGCTCAATTACCCTTAGACCCGAATGGTCTTTTGGTCATTTTGCCCTCCAAATAAGATTCACGTTGTGGTATAGATTCCACCTCTAAGTGGCTTAAAGGTCTATCCCTTACCAACCTTTGAATCCTATTTAG
>CAMOHE010026469.1:0-10442 GCA_946598075.1 Artocarpus hirsutus | reverse complement strand
GTTTAAGTCTTTTATAGCTATTTTTAACCTTGGTGTTAAGGAGTAAGTCCATCCTAGGTTTGATAAAGTATAGGTTTTGTATCCATTCATTGCAGATAAAATATTTATTTTTACGAGTCATAGCTTCATTGTTAAAAGAAACTGAATAAGAGTCCTTAAATAAACAAGCGACATAAATCACATTCCTTTTAAGTTTAGAAACAAAAAAAAAGTCTCTCAAAACTAAAGTCCTATAACTATCAAAATAAAGATGGATGTCTCCTACTACTTCAGCCAACACTAAGGATCCATTGCCCATCTGCAACGTGAAGTGCTTATGCAGCAAACTTCTTGTTTCCTTGAACCCCTATAGAGAAACACAAATATGATTAGTTGCTCCAAAATCTATGAGCCAAGTGTAATTTGATTCCTCAACTAAACAAGTTTCAATAACTAGAAGTTCGCACTTACCTCCTCAAGATAGGAAGACCTTGTAATTCTTCTTGATATGCCCAAGCTTCTTGCAAAAAAAACACTTTAGCATTTTTGGGTTCCTCTTATTCTTCTTCTTGCCTTTGCCTTTTGTCAGGACAAAAGATTTCTCATTCTTAGCCTGTGCCTCTTTTCATTCCCAGAGTTAGGATTGGAACCACATGTAGCCGTTAAGTTTGCCTCCCTTCTAGCAAGAGCTTACATGATTAGATTCTTAAACTCATGTGACTACTTCATCAGCTTAGTTAAGGTAATCAAGCAACATAATATCTTGTCTATTGCTCAAGTTGTATGAAGCTCTAAATGGTATAAATTCCTTAGAGAGAGTCTCAAAGACCATAGTTATCTGTGACTTAGCATCTATGTCTACTCCATAGGTTTGAGTATCAGCGAGATAACCCATGACCAACATCATATGCTCATTTACAGGAGTCCTTAGGCTTTGTTAGCAGTTGAGGAGCTTTCAAAGAGCCCCTTGCCATTTTGTTAAGGCTTGGCCTCAAAACATGTCTTCCAGATTATCCAAGATCTGCCTAGTAGTCTCACAAACCTCATGTTGAGCCTATAGCACATTATTCATGCTAGCTATAATGTAACAGTGAGCCTGATCGTTAGCATCCTTTCAATGATCGTATGCTTAGATTTGCTCATTTACGGATTCACCAGTAGGCTCAATAGCATCCTTCCAATCATTATAGTTCTTGCCAGTTAATGTATTTTTATCGAGCATTGAAGATAAAGTGTTTTTAGACATTTTAATCTACAATAAGAAATCATATATCAAATATAAGCAAACATTCCATAACAATTTAATAAGATAACATAAACAAGTAGGCATACAATATGTTTATGTGTCAAAACCTTAAAAATATTATAACCTATCACAACCTTGTAACGATAATCCTTAACTTAGAATTCATCAAGCCACCTCGGGGAGACTTGCCAAATTCAATTAGGAACATGAATTCCCTCCTATTAATATATGGCATCCAAGACCCGTATGATCTAGCATATAATAATATACATAGCATGTTATCTACATACATAGCAAATCGTACTATAATGTAGACAAGAAAAGCCACAAGCAAAATAATAATAATAAACAGCCGTAATATTATGGTTCTATCCTAGAGAATAGAAAATAAAGATTACAAAAGATCAATCGAAACATATTATCTATTCTTTATCTTGTATCTTCTTATTATATCCTTCTTCATGTGGTATCTGTCTCTAATTCTTCAATGCCATATAGATGAAAAATTTATTTTTCTAGTTATCATAAAATTTCATATTTCTCAGAATTGTCTCAAAAAAATAAAAACACTACACCAAAAAATGCAATGTTTAAAAAAATAGTTCTATCCGCTGTTGGCCTGTGACCATTGGCCCATCGGCACTATGTAACTGGCCTGCTGACTAATGCTAAATGAGCACTTTTTAAACTTTTGTAAAAATAATTTTAAGCAGTTTTTAATTTTATTTTTCAACTTTTAAAAAACATAAAAAATTTATAAACACAGAAAAAACATATAGAACTCTAATCAACTCCATTTTTTATATCTGTCTTCACTTCAAATAATTATTTTAATACAAATTTTACAAATCAAAATAATAAATCCTAGACCATCATCTAATTACATAAAAACCTAGATAAACATTCTAACCTCTAAGGAACCATGACCGGCAAAATTAATCAATTAAAACAATAAATAGAAGTTTAATTAACCATATTTAATTAATAAATATTCACCATGTAATCTCATAACAACATTTAATTATATAGAAAACCTAGAGTGCCAAATCTCTAAAAAATTATATTTAAGCATAGGAGAGATTCAGATCACATAATTTGTTTACATACCATAATCACAAACCCATAAAAACAATGTAAAACTGTGGCTCTAATACCAATTTTTAGACAACAATATGTAATTGAATTTTAAAAATTTTAATTCAGAGTCTTTTCTAAATATTAAGTTTGACATGCTAAGTATATAAATTAATAACAGATCTTACGTATCTCTTTTTTATATCAAAGTCTGTAGAAAAAACCTAGTAGAGATGAACATTCTAAAAGAGCCTCAACAAATTGGCCTTCTTTGTTATTTTTTATCCACTATTGGAGTGCGGGTGGTCGCATGTCATACAGTCTTCCTCCAGTGACCCTCCTTCCAACCACTTGAGAAAACTAAAAGCCAAGGTTCCAGATATTGAACAATAGCTCTCTTAAAGTTTCAAAGTTTCTCTTACTAGGGTACTTACTCTCTGTTTCTCAAATGAGCTAAGGAACAATGAAAAATAGTTCCTTCTTTATAGTGGTCAAATTTGGGGCTAGTCCTTATCAAATTAGGTTTCAAAATTCGAGTTTAGATCAATTACTGATGAAAAATGTGCTAAAAACATGTATGTATTATCGCAAGTTTGACACACCGATCTAGGAGATCCGCCTACCAAACTAGCTCGATAGGCTTGTCAAACTAACTGCATTGTCCTATCGAATTGTCTGCATAGGTCTGTCGAATTCGGCCACCGGCCTGCCTAATTCGGCCATCGATATGCCGACCGAACGATAATCTAGAGATCTCAAAATATCTTATTTTACACAAGAATCTTAGATAGAGCCTCAATTTTAATTCAAATAACTCAATAGAGAAGTTATCTAATTAAAACAATCATATACAAAAAATCGCATATAAAATAAAATATTATCCAAATAATCCAATATGTTCATCTCAAATTAATTTACAAAATGAATTCAACTAATAAACTAACATGAATTATTAAATCTACTTTAATTGAATTTCAGCCAATCTAATAATTAACATAAGTCACCAATATGCAGGAAAACATGTCATATTGTTACAAGATTTATTATAAGCTAGTAAGAGGGATCCAATGGACATATATAGATCAAGCTCGAATCATTATAAAAATAACATATCTTAGATATATATTTTATAATTTTCAACTCTAACACTACTTGACTAAAAGCTTAGAGCTATACTCTTAAACTATATAAACTTACAAAGCTCAATAAGATAATCATCCATGACATATCATAATGTGCAATATTCCTATAGGATATTGATAATCGACTTAAGGATAAATTTTGTTTTATCTTCCTGATTATTTTTGTCTTTTGTTCTATTATCTCACCATTGGAATACTTATTATTCATAAATAGTATACTATTTGATTACACCTATGTATCAGAATGGTTAGGCACTCTATTCTTCTAATTAAGGATAATACCTATAAGAGAATATCATTAACCCTACAAAAGAGCAATGGATTCTACATCTATGAAAAAAGGGCCTACGTCAATCAAGAGTTATGTCTCCAACATACCGGTATGCATATATCATCAAATCAGGATGTCACCTTTTGGTACATCAAAAGACACAAGCTAAGAGTATAGCCCATTATTTATTTCAGGATTAAGGCATAACACATATAATTGTTAAACGTAAATTGATTTAAACAAACAGAATTATTAATCAAACCAATTCAACTTTTGCCTCGATCCAATATATCATCACCTATAACAATTAAACAATGTTTCTACTTATTGAGTCCCACTTTGATGACCAAGACAAGTCATGTCCCATTAGGGATGTAGACAACATAACAATCTTAACATGAATAAAGTACCCAACTTTATTCCCATAGTTGCGGATCTTATTATTTAGACTATCACCTTTAAGATTCATATCTTCCACATAATCTGACCATCATATGCATGTTCTTAAATGTTTAGATTGATAGTCTTAGACTTTTATTTGTTTATCATGCATTCAATAATAATGAACATAAAGAAGACAACAGTTAGTATATGAATAATAATTAAACTCGTTATTGATTAAATGTCTCCAAAAACTTATTACATCATTTAATCCTTAAAATACCTAGTGTAACAATGGCAGCTCAAAAGAAAAAACAAAAGAGACTAGATATTTGAAAGGTACAGGTTGTTTCTTCTATGGAGCTGCAAGACATAGGAAAAAGCATTGCACTAATTACCATACTTGGCATGCTAAGAAAGCTATACTTCTTAATTTGGTTTGTTCTAAAGTTAATTTAACTTCAATACCTAAACACACTTGGTGGATAGATTCTAGTGCATCGACTCACATTAGTGTGTCTATGCATGGTTACCTGAGATGCCGAGAGCTAAATGATGGTGAAAGATATATCTATATGGGCGAGTGCAAGAAGGTTGAAGTTGAAGCAATAGGAAAACTTAGATTATTGTCAAAGACTAGATTTTATTTAGATCTTGATGAGACATTTATTGTATTGTCTTTTAGACAAAATTTGATTTCTATTTCTGCTTTGTACAAATATAGTTAGTTTTGTTCATTTGGAAATAGAAAATTTAGTTTGTTTCATGATTTAAATTTGGTTGGTTTTGGTACTTTGTTAGGTTACAATAATTTTTATTTAATTGATACAATTACTTCATTTAATAAATCCCAGCTATTAAGTACATGAGGTATAAAAACAAAATTAACCAATGAGAATTCGGCCACATTATGGCACAAAAAATTAGGTCATATCTCTCGAAAGAGAATAAAGAGACTTGTGTCAGACAAAATTCTAGGCCCCTTAGATTTTACAAATTTTGATGTTTGTGTTAACTGTATTAAGGGGAAACAAACCAATAAAAGGAGATTTGAAGCCAACAGGACTTTGGACGTCTTAAAACTTATACATACAGATATTTGTAGACTATTCCCTATGGTTTCTTAGCATAGTCAACAATATTTTATAACGTTTATAGATGATTTTTCTACATGTGACTATATGTATCTTATTCATGAAAAGTCACAGTTGCTAGATGTGTTCAAATATTATAAGGCTAAAGTTAAGAACTAACTCAACAAAAGGACTAAAAGCACCTGATTTGACCATAGTGGTGAGTACGGTAGATATAATGGTTTAGGTGAACAATGCCCAAGACTATTTCCTAATTTCCTAGAAGAATATGGTACCATCCAATAGTACACTATGTGGTGTTCGTCTACTATAAATGGTGTTGCTGAAAGACAAAACAGGATGCTTAAAGACATAGTGAGGAGTATGATTTCTCATTCTACCATACTATAATCACTTAGAGGAGAAGAACTTATGACTGCAGCATATATCCTTAATAGGGTTCTAACAAAAGCAACTGCCAAAATCCCCTACAAATTTTAGACGGGCAAGAGGCCTAGTTTAAAGCATTTACATGTTTAGGGATGTTTAGCTAAGGCAAGGCCTTATAAGCCTAATGAAAAGAAACTAGACTCAAGGATGGTGAGTTGCTATTTTATTGGATACTCTGAAAGATCCAAGGGCTATAAGTTTTATCATTCCATAACTAAGTCGATTTTTGAGAGGGGAAATGCCTAGTTCTTTGAGGATGTCGAGATTATAGGGGGGGGGGAGGGAGATAAGGTCAGGGACTTTGTCTTTAAAGAGGAATATGTTAATATTCCCATAGCTGTTATTGATTTTATTCAAGCTCCTATTCCTAACATTGTTCAAGAAGCAGTTCCAAATCAAGAAAATATCAGATAACCTCCTAGTTTAGAAATTGTTCTAGAAGAACAAACTCGACCACCTCAAGAACCTATGCCATTAAGGAGATCCACTAGAGAAAGGAGAAGTGCGATACTAGATGATTACATTGTATTTCTCCAAGAACATGAGTATGACATTGGTGTGGTAGAAGATGATCCAAGCAACTTACGTCAAGCCATGAAAAGTTCTAAATCTCAAGAGTGGGTTAATGCCGTGAATGAGGAGATAAAGTTTATGAAGGAGAATAACATTTAGATCTTGTCCCATTGCCTAGAGAAGTGAAACCCATTAGTTGCAAATAGGTACTTAAGACCAAAAGGGATTTGAAAGGTGATGTGGAGAGGTATAAGGCTCGTCTTATCGCTAAAGGCTTTGCACATAAAGAGGGCTTCGACTATAAAGAGAGTTTCTCTCCACTTTCTTCAAAAGACTCTTTTAGGACTATAATGGCACTTGTGGTGCATTTTGAACTTGAGTTTCATCAAATGGATGTTAAGATTGTGTTTCTTAATGGCAACATTAATAAAACAATCTATATGGTGCAACTAGCAAACTTTATGTTAGGAGATGCAAAGAAGATAGTTTGAAAATTAAAGAAATCCATCTATAGGCTTAAGCAAGCTTCTCGTCAATCATACTATAAATTTCATCATGTTATCATTTCGTTCTGTTTTGAGATGAATGTGGCCAATGATTATATATATCACAAGTTTAGTGGGAGTAAATATATTTTCCTCATTTAATATGTTGATGATATTTTGTTTGCCAGTAATAATATAGGCTTATTGCATGAAACCAAGAGATTTCTATCAAAGAAATTTGAGATGAAGGATCTTTGTGATGCCTCTTTTGTGTTGGGTATGCAAATACATTAGGATAGCTTTCGGAGTATTGTTAGATTATCATAAAAGGGCTATATAAGGAGATACGCTTGTGGCTAAGAGAGACAAGTTTAGTCTTAATCAATGCCCTAAGAATGATTTTGAGATTTAAGAAATACAGAAGATTCTGTATACGTTAGCAATAGGGATATGATGTATGCTCAGGTTTGTACGCATCCTGATATTGCATATGTTACAGGGATATTGGGCAAATAGTTTAAGCAACCATGGAAAGGATCACTAGATAGCAGCCAAACGAGTCTTGAGGTATTTATAAAGAAAAAAGGACTATATGATCACGTATCAGAGGTCGGAACAACTTGAGATCATTGAGTATATTGACTCTGATTATACTAGATGCCAAGATACACTACAAGAAATTATTGATTACACGACCTTTATTTCATGACCGTTTCCTAAAAATTGTTGTGGTAAGGTAAAAAAGCACGACGAGTTACGCCCGCGAAAACAAAGACCGTCGTAGAATAGGGCTCGAGCTACCATGATAGTTTTTTGAAAAGCCTGAGCTACCACGATGGTTTTTTGAAAAACCGTCATGGAAGAAGAAAGATACCACGATGGTTTTTCAAAAAACCATCATGGTAACTCTTATATTCCATGACGGTTTTTTAAAATACTGTCGTGGAATATATGAGCTACCACGACAGTTTTTTAAAAAATCGTCGTGGTATCTACTAGCATATTCCACGATGGTTTTTTTAAAAGACCGTCATGGTAGCATACTTAAAATCTCTTTTTCCCACCTCGACATTCAGACACAATTCAAAAACACACTTCACAAATATAAATACAGATCTATCTGAATCAGCTGCCGCCATCTCTCTTGCCTCCACACTCCTTAATCTCAACCCAAATTGTAAGTTTTTGTTAGAAATTGATAAATTGTTGTTGATTGTGTTGTATAATTAATCCAAAATTGATAAATAGTTGTTGATTTTGTTGTTTATTCCACGAAATTTGTATTGTGGATCATGGGTATGATTTCTTCATTTTATAATGAGTATGTGTAACTAGTTTTATGATGAGTGATGTTTTTGTTTTATGATTAATTAATATATATAGGTGGGTATATATATAAATTGTGAAATTAATTTTAATTGAATATTTGCTATTTATTATTTCGATTTAGTAATTGCAAAATGGATAGAAAATGGATGTGGGATTTTCAATTGTCTAGAGAGTATGTGAATGGTGTGGAAGAGTTCTTGGATTTTGCCAAAAGTCATGCTAATGGTGATAAAATTTGGTGTCCTTGTGTTCAATGTGGCAACCATAGATTGCATCCAATTCCAATTGTTAGAGGACATTTATTTTGAAATGGAATTATAAGTAGTTATCAAACGTGGCATTTTTATGGCGAGTCTAATTTCAATCCAACTTTACTAAGTAAAGAAAAGCAAGCTATTATGGAGGATAATATGGAGGATCAAGACAATATGGTTAACATGGTCAATGATTTAGAAGAACACTTTGTGCACCGTCTGGATTTATTTAAGACAATGATGCATGATGTAGAGACACTTGTGTATGAGGGGAGTACCAATTTCACTAAATTGTCTGCTTTAGTTGGATTATTGAATTTCAAAGCATCGGGTGGGTGGTCAAATTCTAGTTTCACAAAGCTATTGGAATTTTTAGGAAGGCTTCTACTAGAGGGTAATAAATTACCAACTAGTATGTGTAAGGCTAAAAAGACTTTGAGCACTTTGGGAATGGATTATGAGAAAATTCATGCTTGTGAAAATGATTGTGTTCTCTATAGGCATGAGTATGAGGACAAGAATTATTGTCTAGTTTGTCAACAAGCAAGGTGGAAGAAAAGAAAAAAGCCAAAAGACAGCAAGAATGGAGTGCCAAAGAAAGTGTTATGGTACATTCCATCGGTACCACGTTTGAGGCGTTTATTCAAAAATCCAAAACATGCCAAGAATTTGACATGGCATCATGACAAACGGGTGGATTATGGTATGCTTAGACACCTGACGGATTCATCACAATGGATCAGACTTTTAAAGCTGATCATCCTAACTTTAGTGTAGATCCAAGAAACATACATTTCGCTTTGTCGACGAATGGAATGAACCCAAATGGTAACATGAGCAGTAGGCATAGCACTTGGCCCGTAATACTTGTTAACTATAATCTCTCTCCAAAGATGTGCATGAAGCGGAAGTTTTTAATGTTGTCTTTATTGATTTTGGGTCCTCACCAACCAAGCAATGACATTGATGTATACTTGGCACTGTTAATCAATGACCTAAAAAAGTTGTGAGAAAATGGAGTTGAAGTTAGAGATGCTTATAGAAAAGAGACGTTCACACTCCATGCGATGTTGATATGGCCAATTAACGACTTCCTCGCATATGCCAATTTATCTAGTTATTCAGTGAAGAGTTCTATTGGTTGTCCTATTTGCATGACGAAAACATCTCACAAATGGTTGAAGAATGGAAAGAAAACCGTTTTTCTTGGTCATAGAAGATGGTTGCCAAGAGATCATCGCTACCGCACACAAAAGAAAGCCTTTGATGGTAACAACAAAGAAAGAGACCCTAATCGCCCTTTGACAGGTGAACAAATATTTGAAATGGTAAAAGTTATAAGAGTCATATTCAGTAAGAGAAACCGAGGTAAGGACGAGCCGCAAAATGATGGACCATGGAAAAAAAGATCAATCTTCTTTGATCTTCCCTACTGGAAGACACTTTTTGTTTGTCATTGCTTGGATGTTATGCATATTGAGAAAAACGTTTGTGAATCTGTAGTCGGCACATTGCTTGACATTCCAGACAAGACTAAGGATGGTGAAAAAGCTTGGTTGGATCTCATGGAAATGGAGATTAGGCCTAATTTTTTTCCCAAGAAAAGAGGAAACCATACTAACTTACCTCCGATAAAGCACACGTTATCTAGAGCAAAAAAGAGAAAGCTCTATGAATAGCTTGCTTCATTAAAAGTGCTAGACGGGTATTCTTCGAACTTCAAAAAGTTGGTATCAGTGAAGGATTTGAAACTTATTGGCATAAAAACACACGATTGTCATGTGTTGATGCAGCAATTACTACCACTTGTTATGGTGTCCGGCTTGGGCGTACTCCCTCAAGTCTCCATAGAACCCACCTTGCGGGGCCCCCGGACTTATGGCTCTTATTGGTAGACTATCCCTGTGCCGCCCACTTATCCATACTGTCCCCTCTAGGGCCCTCTGGGTTTTTCTTTCGCGTCCCTCGGGTTCAAACCTCAAACCTCCCTTAAGAGGTTCTTATTTTCATCTCGAGTACCAATTGAGCTAGTGGCTCAATTGGTACACGAGATGGAAATAAGAACCTCTTAAGGGAGGTTTGAGGTTCGAACTTGAGGGACGCGAAAGAAAAACCCAGAGGGGCCAGAGGGCCCCAGAAGGGACAGTACGGATGAGTGGGCAGCACGGGGATGGTCCATCAATAAGAGCCATTAGTTTGGGGGCCTTGCAAGGTGGGTCCTATGGAGGCTTGAGGGAGTACGCCT
>CAMOHE010026468.1:0-10433 GCA_946598075.1 Artocarpus hirsutus | reverse complement strand
TATATATATATATATATATATATATATATATATATATATATTGCTAATTAAGCTGGTTTCAAATTCAAATGGATTCCTCCTCTTTTACTGTTTGAAAGTAGTTCCGAATATGCATGGGATATTGACGAGCTCGATTCAGGTCGGGGGCTTAAAATAACTGCTCAATTCGAACGATTTACACATGTAAAACATTAATTGATTTGAGTTAAAAATATATATATACTAAGACTATTTCTAATATAAATATTGGTACCAATACTTTATTTGACAACAAAACAGGTAAACATTTGTTCCTTAAAAAAACATGCAAACACATGTTATTTTAACTTGGGTTTCAATGAATAATAGTTTTTTTTTGGGTGCAAGACCCTGCAATGTCCTGACCCACCACAAGCGATATAAACCTATAAAAGGCCCCTCAACGCTCGTGGGATTAACCCGACTAATCCGGAGTTGACCTAATGAGAGACTTGAAAGCGGCATAAATATCCCAACATTGACAGCTGCATTCATAAAAACTCGAATCCGAATCGCTTGCTTAAGCAAAACAGCCCCTGCTAACTGAACCAACCAAATGTTGGTTTCAATTAGTTGTAATTTTTTAGTTTTAAAATTGTAAAACTAAACTTATAATTTTTAAATAACATCAAATGCCAATATTGTAATGAATAAGTGAAAAACATCAATGCAGCAATCAATAGCAATCAAACATAAAAAATTTTATATATATTGTATTTTGTGTCAAATTTACTATAAAACATAGTATATGTCACATGCAACATAAAAATAAGTAATTTTTCTTAATAAATGTCAAAATTTGACTTTTTTGCACGAAATACCGCATCAAATGATTTCTTAAGTTTATAATCAAAACATAAATTCTCATAAACAGGTTTAGCAATTACAAAATTACAATTCACTGACCACGTTACTAATATAATACTTTGATAAATTACTTTAAATTTGTCGTGACATTTCTGTATAAATCTATAGTCCACGTAAATAACTTTGATAATAAAAGGCATAATTAACAAGTAAAATAGAAGAAAATCTCTTTTATCAAGTTGCTGTATAAGGATTTTTTTGGTGGAAATTCCATCGATGGTACACGTTTTAAAACCGTTAGATTTAATCAATATTATTTTTTTCTTACAAATCTAATAACTAAAAGACAGATACACACCTATTAGTATCTTTTTTGGTTTTTACAGAAGAAATTGCTTCAAGGAGATACAAGTAAATAACAAGAATTCAATAGTGGTACCGACCAAATTTATTCCTTAAATTGTGTCTCGATCACATGGTCAAAGAGGCTGTTTAGCCCTCAAATCAACACGCATGGAAGGAGTATTAATCAGGTGTTTTTGTTTTTTTGTTTTTTGTTTCAATTAATGCAAGTCTTCAATAAGATTTATTTATTAAAAAAAAGTAAAGGATGCACCTGGCTAAGTCGTCCTTCAAAGTTGTCTCAGTCTCCTAATACCAAAATTAATGTTTGCATAAAGTTTTGTTTGGTACGTTGCTTTATAATTTTGGTTTCCTAATAATCATATTAGGAAGTTGAAATCAAGATTTATAAATTCAATATTGTCTTTAACCGGGACGACAAGACAGGCCTCTCTCTCTCTCTCTCTCTCTTGATGCTATTATAAAAGTTTTGTCTTTTTTTGGTATGGATAAGAATAATCATGCATGCTTTCATTCAAATCACCGTTCTCATGTTAAGATGACTCTTGCCTTAAAATATAGATTACTCCTATTGCAAAATGAGCGTCCTCATTCTATTTCACCGGATTCACTCGGACACTCTCACGGAAGATGGGGCCGTGCCGTCCAAGGTGAGACCTATTAGGTAAGGCTCATAAATGCTGATGAACTTTCTTCTTACAAAATTTGATAAAATGTTTACACTCAGAATTGTCTAATCGGATAAAGATTTTCTCTGTATATTTTTGGAGACAAATTTTTTTACTCTTGAATTTTAGTTAGTTTGTCACCTTATCCTTTGAATTTTGAAAACTTTCGTACATACCCTTCGAATTTTAAAATATTAGCAAAAATTCCCCTTGAATTTGAAAATATTTACAAAAATGTTTGCTTTTATGACATTCTATCCATAAAGTTTTATTTTGTCCCTCGAACTTCTATAAATATCTATCTTGCCCCCTAAACTTCAAAAACTAGAATTTTTACCCATGAACTTTTTCTTTTCTTTTTTAGTTAACAATTCTTCACACGTGTCAAAACTCAAATTGCTTGCCCAAAAGTCTTGAATTGTAAACTGAATAAATAATTCTAACCGGCCTTTTTTGATGTTGTGTTGTTTTTATTTTTGGATTTCTACACTCATTAAATGATAAAGAAAAAAGAATTATAAGCAAAAAATTAAAAGAACATGCAAGCAAAATATATATATGTATATATAATATATAAATTTCATGAATATGTATATATGCATTGGCCTATCTAAAATACTTTTAACAAGAATGGGTGTTAAACAATCCAAAAAAATTACTATTTAAGTGAGAAATTTGAGTTTTGACTTGTGTAAAAAAATTATTGACTAGAAAAAAAAATTAAAAAAAGTTTATGGATAAAAATATCAATTTTTGAAGTTTAGGGGGTAAGATGACGTAGTCAGTAAAGTTTGAAGGGCAAAAATAAAACTTTATAGACAGAATGTTATAAAAAGGGGTATTTTTGCTAACGTTTTAAAGTTCATGGGGTGTACATGCCAGTTTTCAAAGTTTGAAGGGCAAGGTAATAAACTGACTAAAGTTCGATGGATAAAAATAAAATTTATCCTTTTTTTAGTAGACTGCAAAAATACACTGTGATAAGACATATTTTTTAAATGTTAGGTCTTATTTAGGATTCAGCAAATTTTATTTAATTTTTTATTTTATAAAATGAGATTTTATCTATTTATAGGCCGTTTGAAAGAGTAGTTATAACCATCAGTCACAGCTGTAAATAGTATAAAACTCTCATATACTACAATAAAAAGATATAATATAAAAACTCTTACATATTACGACTCTCTAACCATTGGTTCCAACCGCTCTTTTAAACAGCCTATTAATATGATTTTTGTTTAATCAGTAGTTGAAAAATTGAAAAATTGTATTTGAATTTGATTAGATAATTAAAAACTGTATCTTATTGATAAGGTATTTCTTCGTAAGGTACTTTAAAATTCCTTCCCTTCCTCTTAGAATAAATTTATATTGGACTTATTATATATATATATATATAGGAATATATATATATATATATATATATATATATAGGAAAAGGCTATCAAAAGTACAGGTTAATACTTTCCATTTTGATGAAATTCAATATTTGTAATTTGGACGGAAAATAAGGTTGGTTATTATCAATAAATTGGGTCAACTTATTTTAGAGGATTTGATTAGAATAAAATATTTCAAGAGTGTATACAAAATTTACATGAGCTTCAAATGTATTAACACATGAAAATTATTCGTGTATACTTCTTAAGTGTGTCGAACCAATCGGAATTGTCCTCTTGAAAATCACTAGCCTTCTTTTGTTGAAAAGAACTTGAAATTATAATTGATAATAAAAACTCAAAGTGTTGAAATTTGACCCAACGATTTTCAATACTTTTGATTTCTCACGACCAAACTGCCAATTAAGTCAGACTTTGAGGCGCACGTACTCATAATAGTATAGCTTTAAGCTATGCTTCTTCTTCTTCTTCCTCCTCCTCCTCTTCCTTTTTTTTGTTACATTCAAAGAAATTCATTTAAAAAAAATGTAAAAACTTTGTAAAAAACTTCTATACAAGAGTTCATCATTCATGTTTGTTGTATTGTTGACCAATAAAAAAAGCCAACTAAGCCTTCTTTAAACTCCAATAATACAGCAATATTTGTCGTGTTTTGCAACCTTGATTAAAACCATTGGTTTGATCTATCTTGATTCAAAACACTGTAATATATGAAAACTTTTTCACTGTAGTTTATTTTTACTTTACATTATAATACATGAGAGCTTCATATTGTTTAACTTCTAACCATTAGTTTGAACTAACGGGTTGTTTTATGATTCCAACCAACAAACAGTGTAAAACTTACAACAATATAGTAAAAAACAAAAAAGTTATTATGTGTAAAGCTCTCACATATTACAGTTTTCAAACAAATATTTATAGTTTTAACCACTTTCCTAAACATTCTATAAGTCTCTCAAACACCTTAGAAATCAATATATTCGGCCAAAAATCACTAACGACGCTAGACATTAGATTAGACAGTCATGTAATTCAATTTTAGGCAATCCTATTTAACCCGATAGGATTATAATCCCGCTGCTAATATAACTGTGGGACTCATTCTAAAAAATACACTACATACTAGATTAGAACATATAGTTTTGTAAGTAACATGGTTATAATATTATAGAAATGAAAAAGATTTTCCTTCAACTTTTGAGTGATTGACTTCTTACAAGGAAAAAGAAAATCGGTTCGTTTGAGAAAGCAACTAGAACTTGAAATTTGAATTTAAACACTATAACATGTGAGAGCTTTACACTATAATATGTGAGACATTTACATTGTAACAAATTAAACTTGTTTTTTTAATATATTTTCCAAATGAAGCAAATAAAATAAAATCGTACCTATAATTAAAAAAGGGGCCTGATATGATAAATTATTAATGTACATCAAAAGAACGTGCTAAAAAGTTGGAAGATTCAATAATAGTGTGAAAAGTTATGATATTGGTCCACATGGCCAATACTTTGCATATTCAGAGTAGTCCCCCAAAAGAATCTCCCTCCAAAAACAATACCACATAAGAGAGTGAACCGACCACTGCCAAATTCACTTCTTACATTTTATAATCACACACTTCATGCTTTGCCCTTGTTGCGACTTTTTTCAATGGTATGTAATGAGGCAATCAAATGTAATGCATTTCGTCACTTATTTTGGCTCTTATGGGAATAATCTATATGCATCTGTTACAAATTGATTCACGTTTTTGGTCATCTTCAATTTTTTTTGAAAATTATCTCCAAAAATTCTTATACTTTGCTAGAGTGTTTGGAAAGTGTGGTTAAAATCAATTTTTGATTAAAAACACTATAGCATATGAAAGCTTTACGTTGTAAAAACTTTTTGTTTTTTATTGTAGCTGCTAAAAGCTTTGCATTATTTATTATTTGGTTCTAACCGAAAACCAAACAGCTAGTGCGTCCATTTGCTAATTATGGTTGGAACCGTTTTTTATGGTTTTAAAAACTCTTATTACAATGTTTTTACTTACAAAGTTTAAATAAAAAAATGATTCAAACCATAAAAATAATTCAAACCGCTCTCCCAAAAAAAAATGATTCAAACCATAAAAATAATTCAAACCGCTCTCCCAAACGGCTTGTATAATACGTGTATGGACGATTAGACCGATGCCCTATTTGGTTCATTGGTTCGAATTGTGTTAGTTTAAACAAAAAAAATCTAAATTGTGTAGTTTAAATAGTAATCCGAACTAGTATTTGGATGTGTAATTAAAGTATTAATTTGAACAAGATATCGAATCTGAATTTGTGTTTGGATGAGTATTGAAAGCTCTAGTTTAAAGAATGAAAAAATTATTTAATTATATAATAAATATAAATTATGTAAAAAAAAATTATTTAATTAAAAATAAAATGAAATAATAGTGTTAAATTCTAAATATAAATGTATGAAAGTAAAATCACTATTCAATATTGGTTCAAAATATTGAAATAGAAAGGAGATTTGAACTCTCAGTTGGACAGTTTAGCTCAGTTTGAATTGTCAGTTTAGTTTTAAATGTTTTACCAAACACCAATTTAAACCGTGACAATCATTCAAACTAAATCGAACTGGACTAAACCAGTCAAATAAACAGGTTGTGATTTTGTGCGCTTTTTCTTTGTCGCTTTTTCAACACGCAAAAGAGAACATAGGCTGAAATAGTTTAAGATTATTTGGCACTTTCTTTCTTGTAAGTTCTAACATAAAAGGAAAGAGGTATTGTTCGCACAAGCATAAAAGTTTTGGAGATTGCTTCAAATTCGTTCTCACAAGCTTAAAAAAAATGAAAGAACAACATGGCAGATTTAGATGAGTAAAATTGAAATATAACAATTTCGCTTAAATATTTTTGGGGGCCCAAAATATCCCTTTTTTTTTTTTTGGAGATCTAAGTTATAGAAACCCTTTGGGGGAGAAGATGACGACTAGAGGTAAACCAAAAAAAGATAAAAAGTGTCGAAGATATATAAAATTAACTAATTTATGGCCATCAGGGACCATTGTTGATAACTTCAGTTGATTTTTCGTTTTTCATGTGCATGACTGCCAAACTTCTAAATCTTGGGGCTCGTTGTTCCACTTTAAAAAGTAACGTGGCCCGCTTTGTACTTCGTCACCAACTACTCTCGTTTCGTGAAAGGAATTCTTCTTCTATGATTCGTTACTGAAGATTTTGGAAGATCTTGGAGTGTTTGGTTTGATGGTTTAAAGTGGTGTGATTTAAAACTTCATGGTTTGAATTGTAAGTTTTAAACTGTATAATTTAAATAATAGTTTTGAATTGACGTTTGAAATATAAAAATTTAAAGCAAGAATAACGATTTAAAACAAAACTGGTGTTTGAAAAACTATGGTTTATGAAAAAAATAAGAATGACAACGATCTTACTATAGAAAATAGTTTAAAACCGTCTCAACTTAAAGGGAACAAAATTTAAATTTTGAGAATTTTAGCTGGTTTAAAACTGCTTCAGTTATTACTCTACCAAACGCTAGTATAAATTGTCTCTATAGTTTAAAATCTACACATCAAACGACACATAAATTATAATATCAAAATTTTAATTATTATAATATAAAACTCTCATATACTATCTATAAAGCTCATATATATTACAATATTTATTTAAGTTTTAACTTAATTTGCAAACGCTTTATTCATGAGATCATAATTGATTTATGTATCACTTGGTTTTTTTCCTTCTTTTTTTTTTGTTTTTTGGGCGTCTACACCGACCCCAATTTGTTTTTCCTCACAATGTACAGGATCGTCAATCAGTTTGGCCAATCATTACAAATCTTAGAAATCAAGACAAGGAATCAAAAGTTCAGTTTTCAGACTGCACCGTCATGTACCTATCTATCACGGCTCATCTATCATATTTTTGGGCAGGACGTGAAAAATAACTTACCACTCTAGCTAGGAGAGGATTCTAAACCAAACCTCCTTGGAGTTTCTTTTTTAAACCGTCACGTATCTCTTAATGCGATGGCATGGCAACCCGCCAATTGATAAAGCTTTCAACAACCACAATTTAAAGCAAAAAAAAATTATAGTATAAAGTTTTTATATACTATAAGATTTTAAACTATGAATCACTTAAACCGGTTTAAATTTATCTCCCAACACAAAACTACGATAAAACATGATTTCACAATTGTGTTTCACTAATATGATAATTATTTCCTTCAAAAAAAGAATATGATAATTATCACACTTCATCACAAAATTCTTCGGTGTATTCATAAAAGAGTCTGATGGGCATCAAGGGAATTCTACCACGAGGCATGGGTATGAAAAAAACATTCTAGTTAAGCCTTTATTTTGAACGATGAGCTTTGTTCGAATCTTTTCAATTTTGCATTTTTTTATTTTCACATAATTTGATCAAATTTAATATTTAAAAAGCAAAGCTCTCTATTTAGTGCGTTAAATAAAATAGAATTAAATAAGATAATCTTAGAGAATTAGATTGAAACATATTAGAATAGATAGAATAAAATTTAAGCTTAATCAAATCCTATGTTTGGTGTTAGGGGCCCTTCTGTAAAAAAAATTTCAAATTTTAGGACAAAGTTATTTCCCTCACATAAAAATTATATTTTTGACCCCTTATTTTTTGAAAAATTATAATTGGACCACAAATTTTTATAAATTTTTGTAAATAGACCATTGAAAATTTTTACAATATACAAAACTTAAGTTTAATCCCATGCTTTAACAAGGGATTATCAAATCATCTTCTAAGGGGATTCAAGTATGGATTAGACAAGCTTTTATACAGTTTAATTCTTTAAATTTTTTCATCAAACAAAATATTAAGATTTAATACAACCCAATCATTCATAATCCTCGACAAACGGGCCAGAAGCTAGTGGTGTTTTGGAGGCTCTCTGTAAGATACGTGAAGTCAAAACCACAAAGAGCATTAAAGAGAAAGGAAGAAGCCAAAAAGTTGAGAGCTTCGTCCCAAGTGAATCATATCAAAAATTGCACGAAAGTTCAAACAAAATTATTGTTATTAGTTACCAGTCAACTTCTTTGGAACAAAAGTTACAGGTGACATCTGAATCAAGATAATTAAGAACTGTCCTTTCAAAAAAAAACAATTAAATTACTCTTATAGTCCTTGATGTTTCACAAAAATAAACTTTTGATTCCTAATTTTTTTCTTTCTTTCTAATCTTTTATTTTAGTTTCTAAAGAACCAATTTAACGATTAAACATAACCTCAAATCGTTATGGTTGACCGTTAAAAATTATTAGACCTCATTTTTAATTAAAATTAATAAATTACTCTTCAAATTAATAAAAATTAACATAAAAACATTAAAAAATCTAAACAAATAAAACAAAACAATAATAAAAAAAAAAACTACAAACCCTAATCTTCAACAAAACAATTCAGATCTTTAACATCTCAAAAAATGAAACGAAAAAACAAGAGAAAAAGAAAAAGCTAAGAAAAAGAAAAACCTAAACAAATACCCAAATCAATCCTGCATCAAATCTAGATTCAACAACATTCAATCACTAAGCAAAACATAAATCATTGAACATTTGGTCATATCCCAATTTCACAAAACATTAAGTGGGTGTTTAGAAAGATGGTGAGAACCAATGGTGGAAACCACTTTTAGTGTAGCATGTGAGAGTTTTATACTGTAGCATTTTTTTTATTGTTACTGTAGCATGTAAGAGCTTTTTACCGTTCACAATTGAGTTTGTGGTGAGAACTGAGTGACGGGAACAATTGCCAAACACCCTTTAAAAATCATTCTTTAAAAAAAAAAAATCCTCCTTTTCTTTTTCTTCTCTTTCCTTCCTCATGTTCTCTGCCGACAAGTAAAAAAAGAAAAAAGAAAAAAATAAGATCTGTCTTAGATTTGAGAAAGAGGGGTATCTCACCGACATGAGCCCAAGTTGGTCACCGCAACGCTATCGTGGCATCTTCGACGCGAGCCCACTGGTCGACGAGAGTCGAGCTCTGTCACCCCCATGTTTTCTCCCTAAGTTTCTCCAACCTATGCAAGGGCTTCGCAACTTGGCTCGTGACAGAGATACGAGGTGATGGAGATCTAAGACGATAGAGCTCTGAGGTGATACTGGTCTCGACTGGCATGGGCAGCGATGGCTTGGCCACTAGTCCTCAATGATGGCGACCTCTATAACCCCCCCAAACCACCCCCAATCTCTCTCTCTCCTCTTGTTTCACCGAGGAGGGAGTTTTGTCCCTAAACCCTTTTTTTTTCCTCCAGAACCTTCATTACAGAGTGTTCTTTATTTGTTTTGGTTTTTTTTAGTTTTGGAGAAGCTTTTTTTTTCGGTTTTATTATTTTTAATATTTTTTATTTTTACATTTTAATTTTATTTTTAAAGAAATATAATTTAATTTTTACTTTATTAAAAAGAATATTAAGTATTTTACTAAATACCTTTGCTAAAGAGGTCATGTGCCCTCGTGTGACCCTCTCTTTTAATGAAAATTTGTTAAATTAGTCTTTCAACAACTAAAATAAAATATTAAAAATTAAAAATTAAAAAATTAGTATTAAAACTTTATTTTTGTGAAAAATTAAGGACCAAACAAACAATTTATCTAAAAAGAAAAAAGATGATTAAGAAGCGGCCAGCTCTTGTAGACCTGACTGAAGCTCCAAATCGATGCTGGTGATCCCTCTCTCTGTTTTATTTTATTATTTTATTATTTTATTATTTTTTCTCAGAAACAAATCCATGAAGATCAGTTGATGTGGTCATTACTCAAGCATAAGCGCAAGAAATTTTAAGTATAAGATTTTTACCGTAGAGTATGATAAAAAAATCATATTGGTCAGCATTTTATCATTTGATATAATTTTAATAAATTTAAAAAGAAAAATAAAATATCGGTACTTACCCAAAATATATATATATATATACACACACACTTCACGCACATATGTATCATAACTCGATTAAAAACATTTTTGCAATAGTAGCTTATTGAAAAAGAGAATATTTATATGACACAACAGCAATACTAGTGAGTAGTGACATGCTATTTGGTTGATAAAGAATCTCAAAATGTTCTAGGGATTGTGAAGATTAAGAACCATTGTTTGATTTTGACATAATT
>CAMOHE010026467.1:0-26646 GCA_946598075.1 Artocarpus hirsutus | reverse complement strand
ACCAAATTTGGTCGGCAGGCCGATCTGCCTTAGGCCAAAAAAGCCTATATGACCTGTTTTTGAAACAAATTTTACATCAACATGTTTAAGCACTTCTAAAGCAGTATGAGCCATTATTATTACATGCAATTTGAATTTAAAATAGTATGAAATGCAAGTATGCAATATGAGAGTGTGCTCTTGAGCTTTCTTTTGATCATTTTAACTTGAGAATTGCTCACTTATACTTTTGGACTTTAGAATCTAAGAAAAATTTGTAATCTTCAAGTCCATGTGAGTTCCCTTTCAAAAGTCTTCTTCCACAAGCTTTCTTGAACTGTATACACTGATATCTTGAACTGTATGCTTTAGTGACATTAAAAATATACATTTAAAAGAGTATTTTGCACAAATAATAAAAATTGTATTTGTTATCATCAAAAGAGTATTAAAATAGCTTTGAGAAATCTTGGAGCCAACAAGATTCTCACCAAGTCGATTCCTCTGCAATGTGTTTTAGGACTTTCAACCCAAAGAAGCGTCATCACCTTCCCCCTGTTTTACCTTTTAGGGTATGCGTGCCCGAAGACATAACCGCCGCCTTCGTCATATCTTACCATTCCTCTATAATCAATCATTATGTATAGAGTTAGTTTTCCTAACCATGTTTTTAAATTTATAGCAATACATGTCAAATCAATTTATTCTGCGCTGTATAATACAAGACGAGTTCATGTCATTGTCTTATAAGTGATATTCATATAATAGCAGTTCAACATACACATACATCTTGCAATATAAATAACAAATCTTTATTTCATAAAAACCTCACAAAAGATGAGTAATAGATTTAGATCAAAGTTTTAACTTAAAAAACCTTACCTCAAGCTTGAAGAAACATAGTGATTTTGCTTCTAAAAATTCTTAATCTTTGGTTTGTGATTTTGGAATATCTAAGAAATTAACCTCAAATTTCTCTCTTGATTCCCTTGAAGCTGAGTTGATGATCCTTGATCTTAGAGAAATCAAAGAGAAGAAAGAAGAGATGAAACGAGAGAGAAAAAGAAAGAGAAAAAGAGAGAGATGTGTGAGAGAGAGTGAAGGGAGAAGACTCAAAGAAGATCAAAATAATTGAAAGCGGATAGGTAGGTGAAGGGTAGTCTCCATCGGAGACTTTGTTGTACAAAATGCCAAATGGCATTTTTGTAATTAAATAAAAGTTTCAAGGGTATTTTCGATAAATATGCTAAATAGGTATAGAAAAATTTTAAAAAATTTGAAAATAGGTAGAAATAAATAATGTAGAATAGATTTTAGATAAAATAAATATTTTAATTGACTTGCTAATAATTAATTTAATTATAATAGTATATGTTAGAAAAATAATATGTGTCATAATTCACTGGTCTGTTAAGCTATCAGTACAGGTATGAGCAAAAGAGAAAATGTGTCAGGTAGATGAATAAAAATACCTCCAAAGACAAAAGGAAAAGGAAATTTCAACTAGAGGAAACAGAGGTCTTCCAACTTTATTTTCTCCATTTGTTCTATAATGAGTAAGTTGAAGTGTTAATTTCTTATTGGCTGGACGGAGAATATGGGGAGGGGAACTAGGTTCGTTAAGCTTAATTCCATAATATCGATCATGAAGGTACGGGAAAAAAGTTAAATGGGGCACCGGGTTTACTTTGTGAAAAATGGAAGTAAAATCATCGAATTTCATTGTGTGATCATCAGTATACATGTAATATTCAAAGGCTTATAACTAGATTCTACCGATTTAATACAATCATCCATTCAAACGGCGTCTTTGCTAAATTATCGATATTTCAATTCGCTAGACAATCTCAATATTGATGCTTGTCTTCTCTTGTATATATCTTGAATAAGATAAGGGACTCGGGGCCTGCAAGAAGGCTTATAAATGTATTTTATTTAATGAATGCTTTCCTATAAATTAAATTTTCAATTGAGAAGGAGGCAAATTAAATAAAAACATTCTTGAATTTTCAGCTTCTCCTTATGTGAATGATTCGAGGCATGTCCACTAATTAAGGAACGTTTACGTCTAACATAGAGATGTCATTATGAAAGGGAATAAATACTATATTTTGAAAATTAAAGACAATTTATGACAAGGTTATAACTAAGATTTTTATAATTATTTTTACATAATTATCGTTTTAATTAGGCAGTTTAGGAACATAATTCAAATCAATTGTTTGAACAAAAGTTGGTTTAAAGTTAAAATTTTATGAGAGAACATAAAGAAGCAAAATTGATTTGAATCAAAGCTTTTTTTATTTGAACTATGTTGTCAGCTCAAAGTATATCTTTTTTTAAGAATAGAAAAATTACACTTTTTAATTATTGTTTCGTTAATATTGAACTATTTGAATGTTTCTTTTCGGTAAACATCTCTAACTTCAATATCATTTTCCCACAAGCTCTTTAGGCCATCGATTAACGGTGCCAAGTATACATCAATATCATTTTCTAGTTGGTGAGGACCCAAAATCGATAGAGTCAACATCAAGAATGCCTGTTTCATGCACATTTTTAGAGAAAGATTGTAGTTGACAAGTATTTCAAGCCAAGAGATATATCTATTACTCATGTTACCACAGAGGTTCATTCATCCATCGATAAAGCAAAATGTAAACTTCTTGGTTCTGCACTAAACTTGGGATGATCGGCATTAAAAGTCTTCCATTATGGTGAATCTGCCAAATGTCTAAGCATACCATCCTCAACTCGTTTGTCATGATGCCAAGTAAAATTCTTGGCATGCTCTACATTTTCAAATAAACATTACAAACGAGGTACTGGTGGAATGTACTATAACACCTTTGTTGGCACTCCTTTCTTAAGCCTTCCTAGAAATTTCAAAAAATTTGTGAAACTAGAATTTGACCACCCACTCGACGCCTACAAATTTCATAATTCAACTAAAGTGAACAATTTGATGAAATTGGTACACCTCTCATGCATAAATATCTTGGCATCATTCATCATTGTCCAAATAACTCCGAACAATGTATAAAGTGTTCTTCCAAATCATTTAACATGTCAATCATATTGTCATGATCACCCATATTATCCTCCACAATGGGTTCCTTTCCTTTGCTTAGTAAAGTTGGTTTAAACATAAACTCACCATGAAAATGTAACGTTTGGTAAATACTTATAATCCCATTTTGAAATAAATGTCTTATAACAATTTGAATTGAATAAGATCTATGATTTTCACATTGAACGCAAGGACATAGAATTTTATCACCTTGGGCATGAGTGTTAATAGGTATAGTAATTCGATGTAACACGCGTTATTTTTAACAAGTATAGTTGTGTATAATTTATTTTTTAAGTATGTTAATTTAAGTTTTTGTAAAATTTTATTGCATTTAAAAATTACCAAAATGTCTTCGTATTCTACTTATTTACGAAAATATAATTTTGCATTATTTGGCACAAAAGTCTTTGAGGGAAACTACTCTTCACCTGCCCCCAACCCCTCTCCTGTCCTCTTCTTTCCTTTTCTTCTTCTTAGTTGTAGCTTTTCTCTCTCTCTCATTCTCCCTGCTCATCATCATGATCATGATCATCATCATCATCATGATCATGATCATCATCATCATCATCATCATCATCTTCTTCTTCTTCTTTCATGACACCTTAAAATAGAGAGAATCCAAGGAAAAACCTAAACTATATCTTCAAGCCACTTTCTCATAAAATCCACAAAATAAGCTCTCACAAGCTCATAGATTAAGGAAGCTTGGACAATTTCAAGATAAAAAAAAAAAACTTTTGAACTAAGTTTTAATGTTAGATTTCTAAATCTTGAACTTTGATATAAAGTTGTGTTTTAGTATAAAATTTGTGAAAAATATGTTTTTGATGTTTGTGGATGATTGTACAATGTTTTTGAGCTATAAATACCTACAAATGAGATTGTGTTGCTTTAGGTTTGAACATCTTTAGATTTAAATCATGTTCTTCCAAATTTTAGTAAAAATCAATCTTTGATAATTTTATATGTGTTTTATGCATGAATGGTTAGGAAAAGGGGTTTACATGTGTTTAAATGTGATATTCTAAAGTTTTTATACATCTTCCATGTTCTAGGATTAGATAAAATAGATTGGATTGAGTTTTAAAGCTTGAAATCTTTGAAAACAAAAAATTGGAGTTTTTCATATATCTTGGGCGGTAGGCCAGAGAAGATCGGTAGGACGAACTTCATCAGTCGGTAGGCCAGACTCTCTTAAAAGGTTGAACTCCTTTAATTAGTAGGTCAGAAATATTCGGCAGGCTAGACTTCACTAATTAACAGGCCGACAAACTAAGCTCAACCGACAGGCTAAACTTAGGCAATCGGCAGGCCGATAAAGTAGTCCAAACTCATCTGTATTTGTCGTTTTATGTTACAAAATGTTCCAAAGATTATATTTTTGTATTAAAAAACATGGAGAATATAAAGTATGGTGATTTTTCTGCATCTTAGGATAATGACATATTTGGAGCTTACAAGGTGAACCTAATTTTATAAGCTAAAAGTTATTAGTAAATCATTCACCAAAGAGGTGGGGATTCTATTACTCATCTTTTGTGAGATTTTGTTTAAATAAAATTAGTTCTTTACATTACAAGATATGTATATGCTATTTTGTTAGTATATGAATATCACTTATAACACAATAATGTGGACTTGCCCTGTAATATACAGTGAGGTTAAATTGATTCAACATGTGTTGATATAATTTGAGAAGCATGGTTATGAATTACAAACTCTATACAAAATGATAAGGTTATGAGAGGAATGGTAAGGCGTGAAAAGGGCGACAGTTATGTCCTTTGGCGCAAATACCCTAAAAGATAAACAGGGGAAGGCGACAGCACTTCCTTGAATCGAAAGTCTCAAAACACATTGTATAGAGAACAATTTGATGAGGATCCGGGTCTTCATGTTCCTTCACCCAACAACTCTTGGAATGATCGAATAAGTTGTCAAGCACACCATTATGTTTTCGTTGAGCAGAGAAACTTGATTCTCAACCTTGTTGTGGATACCAACAGACATTGTTTAATCATGAACATATATATATATATATGTATAGAACTTCGTAATGCTTATTATAGGGTATCAACGCGATATTAACATAATAGAATTGTCACGAAATAAATAATATTTTTGGATAGCTAACCATACATATGTTAATTTGGTAAATACTAAAACCTGATGGTGAGTAATGGTTTTCCTACTAGGCATTCCGATTTTCATTCCTTATTATTTTTACCTCTCAGGTGAAGTTTATTGTAACCTATTTGACAAGGAGTAGACGACAACGCTATGTTAACGTGTCAGAATTTCTCTAACTTTATTTGTACTTTATTTAATCATGTAAAGCCCTTGAATTGTAGCACTGGCTATGTTTAATTATTCGTTGACTAAGAATTGTATAATGATGATGATGATGATTGTATTTTAATACTTGGTACTACACTAAATTGTGGAAGAATATTTAAAATACGTTCTTGTTTTCTGTTTTATTTCAAAGACCCATGTGCAATATTTTAATACTTTGAAATGATATTGTTTAATTTATTTATGTTTACTAAATATTATTAACCCCTATATAAGGGCATTATATATTTTGGTATGAGAGCCTAGGTCGATAAACCTACGAGGTATAGCACTACTTTAAAAATTAGTTTTTGAAATGGTTTTAAAGTTAAATTTTAATATCATCATCATTAGTTTTAATCGTAATTTATCTTTTGTAATTAATTAGGAACCATGTCACCAGTATGTCAACCTCAGTCATCTGAATAGTCACAACTAGTTGAATAAGCTCAACCTGCTACACAACCACAACCTATCGAACAACCTCAATAAGTTAAGCAATCTCAACTGACATAATAGCCTCAACTAGTTGCTTTGAAAATTAGTAATTTGGGTCAAATCCTTCTAGCTCTATAGAACATACAAAGACCTGCAAATGTTCAAGACCCTAAACAACATCATTTAACCCTATTAAAGGAATTCATGAAATAGAAACCTCCTGTGTTTACAGGAGAACCTAACCCTAGCATGGCTGAATAGTGGCTGAAAGTTGTCAAGAAGAAGCTAAACACCCTAAGAAATCCACAAGAATACTGAGTTGATTTTGCTACAGATGTCTTTGAAGGCAAAGCTGAGGAGTGGTGGATTTTCAAAAAGATGACTATGATGCGCATAATATCACCTGGAACTAATTCGGAACAATATTTTGTAATACATATATTCCCCAAAGTCACTGACAAGTGTTGCTTTAGGAATTTGACAATTTGGTTTGGGGTGACATGACGGTAGCCGAATATTAAGCTCGATTCATAGAATTGTCATGATATAACATTAGAGCTAGGTCAGATCCCTTGGCAAAATGGGAAAAGTTTAAAAACAACCTAAGGCCAAGGATCATGGAAATGATATCTATAACTCCATTAATTGAGTTTCTTGACCTAGTAACTACTACTCAATGTGCAAAGATAGAATTGAATAATTCTTACAGGGAATACAAAGGTTTGGTGGGTGCCAGAGGAAGATGAAACAAGAAAGAAAAGTCTAAGGCAAGCATCACAAAATAGCAGTTTGAGTGTTGGTGGTGGACCATCAGGCAGTGGACATTTCTAGTCGTACGCTTTTTATAATTGTGGACAAGTGGGACACTTATGATGAAACTGCCCCAATCATCCTACACCATCATTTTTTACTTCGAGGCCTCAAAGTAGTCATTTCGCTCCGCCATGTAGGTAGGAAATTAGAATCAAGTGGCATCACAATGTAGATCGCCAGCCTTGCATGCTTCCATGACCCACCCCAGTGGGTTCCAGGCTCGGTATAATTATCATCGATGACCATAGGGCTCAGGTTTCCATCAAAGCAAGAAGTTTCAACTGACTCCACAGGCTTCTTCTAATCAAAGGCCATACTTTCTTAGATGAAATAACAATGCAAGTAGTAGTTAAGAGAATCGAGGGAAAGGAAGTAACGAAAAGGGAAAAGCAATAGCTCTGATTTATGCTGTTACAGCCACAGCTGGACAAACAAAGTGAGCCAAAAATTCTATGGTAAACGGTATGATTCACATCTCTCATTCAGGTGCTACCCATTCATTCATATCCATATTGTTTACTTTAGTACTACAATAAGAGATTGAAACTTGTAATCCCCCTTTGGCTCTTAGTACCACAATGGTGGTATAGTTGAGGTTTCCATGATTTGTAAATCAATGTGTGCAGTAATAAGAGAACATAGACTCTCAGTTGACTTATATGTGATAACGATGATAAAGTTTGACGTAATCTTAGGTATGGATTGGTTTGCTAGATATCATGCTGTAGTAGATTGCTATCAGAAACATGTCACTCAATACACCAAGAACTGGCAAATCATTGACTTCCAAGTTATGATAGGGAAAGCGATACCATCCCTTGTACTAAAGCATGCATCAGAGGATGAAGGGATTTCAAAAGCCTTGGGATGATCTTTTCTTCGAAGGGAGAATAAAAGAAGAATGATGTAACGCCTACCTTTTTTTCTGTGGGCACTTATGTTATTTTAACATTAGAATGTGATATTTTAGTACTATTATTATATATGTTAAGTAAATTAACTTTTTATTTAGTAATCTCGTAGGTGACGGCCACGTGGAATCAATGTGTTCAGGATGTTTATGTCAAAAATGATGATAAGCATAAAGTATTTATTGTTCTTTTTAAGATTTTCAACTTGCTCTAAATTTATAATTTTTATAGTACTCTAGAGTTATGAATGCCCTAAAGTTGTATTCTTGACGATAACATGAATTTTGTTGCATATTTTCTTATTTTATAATACTAGTAACGTCATGATAATTACATATGTAGTATTTTTTTAATTTATGGCATTAAGAAACTAAATAATGTAAGTGTCTAAAAGAATAATGTGTAAATTAATATTTTTTGTAGGGGTCATAGAGTAAATATTATTATTGTGCATAAATAATTATGTATTTATAATTATATTATGTTATATTATATAACTATTTTATTATATAACGTATTTATATTATTAAGCTATAATATGTTATTATATATTTATTATATTATATTATATTATATTATATTATATATAAACGATTATGTAAAATGAAAAAGGAAAGAAAACGGCAATTGTCGTGCAAAAGAAAAAGAAAAAAAAAAGAAAGGAAGAAAAAGAAGGAAAAATAGAAAAAAAAAGGGGGAAACTGAATTAGATTAGGATTACACTCACTTAAAAAAGGGAAAATCTAATTAAATTAGGATTACACTCATTTAAAAAGGGAGAAATCTAATTAGATTAGGATTAGGATTTTGTATACTCATCCAATCTCTTCTCTCTTATAAACCTAGAAGTATACATCTAAGCCACCAAAATCTTCATTCTCTTATTCTTCAGCCAAAGAAAATTCTCTCCCTCACCCCTTCTCAAAAATCTATCTAAGAAAGCCTCCATCATCTCTCTAATTTTCAAAGCCAAGAATTCATTGCTCTTATTTTCTTGCAAGCCAAAGTAGAAGAAATTATTTTTAGAGACTTTTGTTGTGCAAGTATCCGTCTTTGTTGAAGAAAATATAAGAATTAAAGGTATGTTTTAAAGTTTTCATGGTTTTGAATTCTTCTGATTGATGTATATTGTTTTCTGATAAACTTTGTTAGAAATTGTTCTTTTATGATTGTGAGTGTGTATGCATGTATGTTTGTATGAAAAATAAATTATTTTGTCTATTACTTTGATTATAACGATATTACTTTATCATTGAAAGCTTTTATGTTCATATGATATCATGAAATTTCATAAAAGTAAGGTTTTGTTGTTGGAGTGTGATAAGAGATTTTAGAGTTTTTCATTTGTCGGTAAGGTGGCTGGTAATGCTTTGAAAACAAATGATTTTATTTTGTTACGATTTTTGGATATGATATGTATATATATGTTAGGAACGTCTGGGATTTTTTTATAAATTTTTGTTCAAAATATTTTTAGGTTTATGAGCTTTCAATCAAACACTGCTCATGAAATTTTAATTGCTGGTAGATTTGTATATGTGCTTTGTATAGTCCGTTTTATGAGGCAAAAATCGTCTTTTAGTCGTTATAAATGTCTACCTAATATGCTCTGTGTAATTCATGAGATGATAAATCATATTTTTAAATATGTTTTGCATGATTTATTATTTTTTTAACTTTTATTTATATGTTAACCATGCCGCATAAAAATTTCAAAAGCATACCATACATGTTTGATTTTATAAAAAAGTTTGAATGAAACATGTTCTCTATCTAACATGTCTGATGTTAATATTAACTTTGAATTCGAAGGTGTGTTTTGAATTACTCCAAATTTATTGGTACCTAAATTTTGGATATGTTGTTATTATATGTATTTATTATATGTAGTAAGTTTTATAAATTATTTTATAGCATAAATAATTAATACATAACTTTTAATTAGGACTGCTTACTACCTAGACTTTGTTGGCTGATTTTATGGTATTGAATATGTGATTTATTTTAACTATCAAATGAAATTTTTATGTCTAAAGAAAAATCTAAGCATTATATATATAATTAACTTTATTCCTGCAAATTTTCGTGCTCTAATTGAGTGTGAATTGAAAGATATAGGGTTATAGATCCTTAAAGGTCAGGTAGTTTTTATTATTGGTAGATTTACTTGAATAATTTAAAAATTTGAAAAAGATAGTTTGGATTAATAATTTCAAGAGAAGAAAATTTGAGTGATGTTTATATATCGCAGCCATGTTATGGAATAATTCTTACACTCTATTTATGCTTATAAGTTGAGATTAATTTTCCCAAGTCATTAAAGGTCAAGTTTTCTATCTTTATATTTCTTGACATATTTGTGACCCAGAGATGTTTTGTTTTGTTAAGAATGATTATGATGATGTAGTATGGTATTAATGATATCATGAAGAGGAATATTAATTTTATGTATTATATGAATGATTGACATGAACATTCCAAAAGATGAGCATACCAAGAACCGCGGCAACACCACCCAAGTTAAGGTCTAATAAATAAGCAAGATAAGTAAGTACATTCTCACCTGCAACATAATAAAATTTATGAAAATGCTAAGCAATGTTTTATAAGTAAAGGTTTGGGATCTAATGTTCTTATTTCAAGACCTTTTATGATGAATTTTTCCTAAGGATGTTTTATGTTCATGTTTTTTTTATGGTTTATGATAGTTTTTCAAAGAAAGCTTTTATATATATATATATATATATATATATGTATCACTTAATTAAGCATTGCACACCCTATATTCATGCTTATGATGTCCCAAAGGTTGGACTTTCATGTTTAGTTTAAGACTAGTTACCCCACTGCTCTCATGACGGTGCGTCTATGATATTTATGTTTATGGTGCAACGCTTGATCCCTAAAGATAAAATGAATAATATTTTAATATGAAAGTTTAAATGAAAAGATATGTTTTATATAAACTTGTGCCTCGTGCACTACTATGATTATGATTATGATATTATGTAATGATTTTTATGAAAGGTTTTATGTTGTTAGGTAAAAAAGTGTACTTACTTGCCTCGTGCACTACTATGATTATGATTACAATATTATGTAATAATTTTTATGAAAGGTACTATGTTTGAGATAAAAAAGTGTACTTACTAAGCTTATACTTGCTTAGTTTTATGTTATGTTGTAGACAAAGGTAAAAGGCATATGGAATAGGTGGAGGACATAGACGGGCGTGTGTGCTAGGAGTGTTGGATTGGAAATGGAATCACGCCATGAAAAGAATTAATGACTTGAATAATGATTTTATTATTAATGTCACTCTTTTCGCATTGATGTTGAATTAAGACTTGATTTATTTTTCTATAGACTTTTGAGATTGTTTAATATTTCTTTAATTTTCGTTTCTTAAGGACTATGCCATGTTTATTTATTTTAGTATGGTTAAATTATTTGGACTTATGACTATTTTTCTTGGGAAAATTAAACATTGTTTGAAGCTTTGTGTGTCTATAATTTAGTAAATGATTGTATTTATGAACTAACCATTTCTATAGATGATCGATTAGTTAAACATTATAAGTGTTCCGTTAAGCTAATCGAGGTGAGAGAAGCATGTTCAGTTAGTAGTTAAAAAAACTTTATGCATGTTTTCCTAGGATATTTTTTTGAGTGTAAGTATTTTATTTGAATTGTTTATCTCTAAATAATGATAATAATGGTAAAAGTATCAATTATTGTGACGTCCATAAAGGGGCATTACAAATGATACATCTTCTCATACTCGAATGGTGGACAAATTTTTAGACATTTTTCTAGATGAATTGCTTGGACTTCCACCCTATAGAATTCCAATAGCAACACCCATTTCCATCGCTCCATATCGGATGGCACCTGTTGAGAAAGTTGAGATAAGAAAGCAACTGGATGAATTACTAGAGAAAGGATTTATTTGGCCAAGCACATCACCTTGGGAGCTCCAATGATTTTTGTGAAGAAGTATCATGGGTCATTAAGACATTGTGTCGATTACTAGCTCTGTTGATTGACCATCAAGAATAAATATCCCTTGCTAATTCAAATAAAAATTGCTTTATAAATTAATGGTTGGAACTAGTAGCCCATTAAATCTTGGGCTTATATAATGTTCCTAAAATACTGTAATTTGTTGGTTCATTGAAAAACAGGATATTATAGTCATGCAATCTTTGTTTACAGAACTAGTACTAAGGGGTACCTTTTTGGTTAGTTTTAGAAAGTAAAAGGGATTCGTACGTTTAAAGCAATTTTTCTTTTAAAGTTTTTCATTTATAAAATTACTTGTTTAGAATATGTGCCTCAATGAATTTCATGTTTGCTTTAAAGTTTCAATTACCATTTTTGACACAATTGTTTTCTGGTTAAAACTTTGCAAATTTTACCGATTAAAAAATTTTGAATGTTTTTATAAATCCTAATTAAAGTCCAATTTACAAATAGATTTTTATAAAACTTTCTTCATGAAAGTTCTTCATTTTATTGTATTGAAAAACTTTCATGCAAAGTAAAAATTACAATTCTTCCTCAAAATGACCCAAAACCTTAAAACAATTTTTTGTCCAAAAATACAGTTTTTGGATAGTTTTGAAAAACTGCCTATAACTGTATTTTAGAGGCAAATTTTGAAAAAAAATTTCTTCATGAAAGTTGTATATAACATTGAAATCTAAAACTTTGTCTAGCAAAACCTAAGATTCAGACTCAAAGTAGCCTGAAAATGGCAAAAGTGCTAGAACTATCAAGAATTTTTTACAAACTACTTTGAGCAGTTTTTGGGCTATTTTTCGGTAGTTTTTGGGACTGTTTTAGGTAGCCCTCAAAAACTATTCGATAAGCCTATTTAGAGTCAAAACTGTGTTTTTGCTTAGCCATGAAGCTTTGTTCAAAACATTGAAATCTAAAAGTCTCGTGTTCGGAAAAAGTTTTAAAAGCGACTCTAAGGCTTCCACATACGCATTCAACGTTTGTGTAAAATTTTTTCACAAACCAAAACTTGTACAAAACCTAATTCTAACATGTAATACTTACCTTTTGTATCTCATACAAGCACTAACTATACAAATCAGCACATAAATGATTATTACAACCCATATCCTCATCCAATCATCAAATCTCTCATAAAGTTGTAAACTTTAACCTTAAAAAATTAAGAAAAAGTTTAAATTACTTACCCTTGATGACTACACTTACAAACACCAAATCACAAACTTAAGCCTTTAAAACAAAAAAAAAAAAAAAACAAGCTTTGCTTTAGTTTTCATACGAAAACTTTTTAAGTAGCATATTTTCTTTCTTTGCTAGAAAAAAAAAAAAGGAAGAAAAAAAAGTGCAAATATTACCTTAGTCTAAGGCTCTAAGACTGTAACACCTGCCCAACTTCCATGTAATGGATTATGTCAAATAAGTAGCAATGTTAAGTAATTTTATTAATGATATATGATATAATGTTACTAACTATTTTATTTTAAGTATTATGACAGGTGATGGCCACGTGGAATTGATGTGCTTAAGTGTTCATATCATTTACATTGTGTGTTTAGTATTAATTTTTATTGTAATAAATTAATATTTGATATGGCAAATTGACAGGTCAAACCTTCAAGTTTGGCAGCCCGAATTGTCCCTCACGAAATGGCAGGCCGGACTTCATGCCTTTGACAGGCCAAACTAAGCAATCGGCAGGCTGAAGACTGCTTATGAGTAATCAGCAAAATTTTTTTCAAAATTTGTGATGAGTATAATTATGATGATTGGATAAAATTGGATGATTTATTTTGATTGATTGGCATATTTTTGGATTGATTCCTCAATTTTGGTAATAAAATGTTTGACTTTGAGAATGATTGAATTATTTTGAGATGGTTTCCTATTTTTAAAAGTAAAAAATATGGTAAGTAAGAACAAAATCGTTGACTTTCCCTAATTCCCCTCCATTCCCACGTGATATTTGCCCCTACTTAGTCAAAAATTTTTGTTGATAAAAAAAAGGGGACAAGCTTCCTCTTGTACGATTGTTTTATTTTTACGTAATATTCTTCTCAGAAACTCTCTCTTATCTCCTCTTTCTCCATGATTTCTTCCTCTTCTCTCCTCTATTTTCTTGCAAATACTTAATAGATATATTGAATTTTTGAAGTTTGAGAAGAATTTGTTTTAAGGTAAGAACTCATTTTTTTTGGTACTTTTGAAATGTATGTCTCCTCCTTAATCCGACTACTATATCTTTGTCTAGAGATTTCCTTTTGTTTTGAAATTTTAATATGTTATTCATGTATATGTTACGTGATGTTCCTCTAAATTTCACATTAATTGGATTTTTCTATGTTAAGTTATGAATTTTCTTTTATCTACCACTCATAAAAAAATATTGCTGATTGGTTGTGTTGCACAAAGATATGTGTTCATAATGCAAATGAAGGTTTTTTCCCACAAAATTTTACAAATATGTTCATGTATATGTTAAGTTATGGACTGGAAAGTTTGGTGATGATTTGATGAATATTTTATGTGCTATGAAATTTTCATTAAGATTAGGTTTTTAGACTGTTTTATTTATAAATCGAGGGACTGTTATTTGGTGAAGTTTTTGTATGACTTAATGAATTTATTTGGTAATGAAACTTTTTGTGCTACTGTCATTATATGTTTATATGTTGTCATATGAATTTTGAGGTCTAAATAATTTTTTTTAATTGTTTGAGAATAATGATCGCATGTAATTCACTGCCTGAATTGTTTATAGTTGTTTTTGTCTCTGAATTCAAACATACATTTTGGATTGTATGGAATTTATTTAAAGGTAATTTTTGGATATTTTGAAGTTCTTGGTCTATTGCATGTAGGATTTTAATGGAATTATTTTAGGATGTAAAAAAATTTATTTTATGAATGTAAGTATGGACTGCTCAATGTGTTATTATTGCTAGCAGATTTTGTGTTGTATGTTTCATGACTTGTTTTGGATACCAAATGAAATTTTTATGATCAACGAAAAATTATGGTAATAGGTTTATATGTTAACTTTGTCCCTGCCAAGTTTGGTACTTGAATTGTATATGAATTATGAGTTATTGAGTTATGAATACATAAATGTCAGGCAGAAAATTGTGTTTATGTATTTCTTGAATTGGAGTTGTATATGTATTATGGTAATGGATGATTCTTTGAATGTTCATTTTATTTTTAAATGAATGTATAACATGAACACACTAAGGAGTGAGTACATTGAGACCGCAGCGACGTTACCTACAAATTAAGGTTAAGTAAGCTACACAAGTAAGTGCATTCTCACTTGCAACATGATATGGTTTGTAAAAGTTTGAAATTATATTCATGATGATATATGTGATGATTCTATGGTGGTTTCACTTAATATTATTTATGAAAGATTTGATGTTCAAAAGTTGTACATGTATGATGATGACATATTTCAAGGTATGAAAGTATAAATATGTATATATGTATCACCTAAATAAGTGTTGCACACCCGATGTTTTGTTATATTTATGTTTATGATGTCATGTTTGGTTTGAGATTAATTACCCCTCTCTTCTCATGATGGTGTGCCAATAATGATGATAATGGTGCAACACTTGGACCCTTAAGATAAAATAAACAAAGTTTTAATATGGATAAGAAGATGAAAGATATGTTCCTTATGAAATTGTGCATGGTGCACTATTATGATAATGCATATGATAATGATGTTTATAAAATATTTTTACTTGTGAGACATGAAATATACGTACTAAGCTTTAGCTTATTTAGTTCTATATCATGTTGTAGATAAGGGTAGATAGCTATGGAATAGGTGGAGGACAAAGACGGGCGTGTGAACCAAGAACGATGAATTGCAAATGGAAGAATGCCAAAAAAGGAATTTTAATGATATAAACTATATTTCATAATTTTGAGTATGTTTAATGGATGAATTTTAAAAATTTGAACTATGACATTTTAACTTTATAGTTTTATCAATTGTCTTCCGCATTTGAAACATTTAGACTGATTTTAAACAAATTTCTTCATATAATAGTTTGGCCTACTGACCATTACTGATTGGACTGTCGATTATAGATCAGCCTGTCGATTACCCTGTACTAGCTTGCCGATCTTATCGATTTTGAAAGCCTGATTTGCAAAGCCTTGGGCGGCCTATTGATGGATGAACTTCGGACTGTCGGATGAGTTCGGCCTACTGAAGTCTCAAGTTCGGCTTGCCAAACTATGTATGTAGATTTTCAAAGATGTTTTAAAAGTTTATTCAATTTACATTGGTATTGGCAAACTATTTAAAGGATGTTTATGATTAAGTAATTTATAATTTATTTATAAAAAAAATGTATGCATGGATCCTGGGTATGTTTTCCAGATTAAGTTCCAATCAAATAGTATAACTTAAAATAAATGTATTAAGAAATGAATATAACGACATCTGTGACGTCTGTAAAGGGGCGTCACAAAGACTCCTTCTTTCTTCTTCTTCTTCTTCTTCTTCTTCTTCTTCTTTGTTGAACTTAATTTTGTGGCATGAAGTGGTAGAAATTCTTTTGGCATTTTGAAAACAAAATTTTCTTCTTGAAGGCACTTGGTAGGCATGGTGGTGGAAGAAGGAAAGTGAAGAAAAAAAAAATCTTCTTGAGAGCTTTGGGCATACATGATGGTGGAGGGAGAAAATGGAGAAGGAAAGTGAAAAATATGGCTTTTTATTTGGACTCTTGTTTATAGACTTTTGCCAAATCTAATTACTCCACTTAATTTATACTTAATTAGACTTCTAAGTGACTTTGATAACTTAAAAAAATTGCTTAATCCCTTGCTAATTGTGGCGCCATAGGTGAGGTTGAGTGGAGTGTAAGTTTTTTTCAATTTACTAATAAGTACATTTGTCATTATGTGAAGCTTAAATTAAGGGTACCTTATGCTTTCCTTGCAAGTTTCCACTAAGCAGATAAATTTTATACTATCAGCAATAACTAATCTAGTTGATAGGAAATTTTATTATCTGACTAATCTTCTCTTATTTTTCAAATACTATTATACGTTAATCACAGTATGAACCGTTATTGGTAAAAGTTTAGTCGCGTATCTATTTTAACTGCGTTGAGTTTAGAAATTTATTTTAGACTCAATAAAAATCTAAACTTAACTTTTTCAATATCTAAACTCTATAATGACATAGTTTTTAACGGTGTTACTATCTGAGTTTGCGTAGCATTTTCTGTCGATATAACTACTCGCATAGCTCTATTTTTTAAAAAAAATTAATTAGCAATTTAGTATCAAATTTGTGTTAGAGTATTTCCCAAAACACAGCTAACATAGTACTACACTCAAAAGTTCTCATATTTAAATTTCTCGAGTCATTTACAAATTGAAATTTCTCTCGCCTCAATTATGGTAAAATCTCTCAATTAATTTATTAGGTTACGATAGCTAATAAATTTAACTGTAAAATTTACTATAGAATTTTTGAAATATTTTTATATTAATTCCTTAAATTCTTCAATCGCAAAATTCATGCACGATGTTTCTAGGAAAATCCTTGATTTAAATTTGTAAATTATATTATTTGATTCCAAGATTTTCTAGATCATTACAAAAACAAGTTGATAAGTATAAAATGTTCATGCATATTATTGTTTAAATGATTTTAATTATGCTTTGTGAGTTTGATTTCCTACTTGCTGAGTAAAAGCTCATTTAAGTATGTTCATGCTATAGGTAAGAAAACTTGTCAGTGACACTTGATGGGCAATGATGAGCGGCAGACGAAAGGTAGAGATGAAAATAGATACCACTCAAGCAGTGTTACATTTATGCAATTTTAGTTTAGAAATTATGTACGTTTTTATTTTATGAAATTATGTATGTTTTTATTTTACAAAAATTATATACGTATAAGTAAGTGAATAAAATTACGTAATTATATCTTAAAAACTGAGGTTGTGATTATAAAACCTTGGTATAGAGAAGTTAAGGCTTAAAAATATTGCCATAGAAAATGCAACAAATGCACGAAAATTTTTAAGTAAGAAAATTATGAAATGATTTATAGTTAAGAAATGTTATATGAGTTTTACATTAGATTAAGTAAGGAATTTTAATGAATATGTTTATGAATTTATTATTATTACGAAAGTTTAACAAAATATGTTTTTAAGAACTAAAATGTTGAACTTTAGTAAGTAAACTATACGTAATTTTATCATGTTAAGGTTAAAAAAGAATAGGTTTTAAGAAAACAACATGTCAATTTTAAGATAATATATTATAAGAAAAATATATATAATGATAATTCTTAATAAGGATTTAAAAAGCGTTTAAAATAGAAATTTACAAAGATATTTAATTTAGAATTATTTTAGAAATACTATCATTTAAATTAAGAAATGTTTAATAAGTAATAGTTTCTAAATAATTACCTTGATGCTTAAAGGAAAAGTTTTAAGAAATTTTATTATTATATTTTAAGAAATTAATGTATGATGTATGCAAGAATTAAGTTTGAGAAATTATGATTATGTTAAAACATAATAATTATTATTATGTTATTATCATGTTTAAGAAATTAATATTATTATAATAGATTTATGGAATTAAGTTTTAGAAAAACAAATATTATTTCTTTTAAGGTTATATGTTAAGGATCCACTATTAAGATTTCATTTTAGAACAGAAATTTATTTTGCAAATTTAAGTACTTTACATTAATGCATATTGAGATTAAAATTATGTAATTAAATAACAGCTACATAAGTAGAGTCATAACAAAATCAATTAAGGAAAGAAGCAAAAGGAAAAGTCAACTAGGGCCAAATAAAGAAAAGAGATTGATATCACAAATTGTACACCCTTAATTCAGTACGTTTACTTTCTCTCTTTCTAAAACCCTTCATCCTTTCTTTCACTTTCTCTATTCTTCATTGTAATTGTGCTTCATACTTGATATAGTGAAACCTTGAGACCCTACAATGGACAAAGCCTTCACATTAAAGGTGAATTACTATAAATTCATGTATTCATTTATTTTCTAGCACTTTACATTTTCATTATTATTTTCGTCGACTTGAGACCAAACAACCTGCTATTATGTTCAACACTTTGGAGTGTTCATTTGCCCTCTAAACAAATTCAATTATAGATTTCACCCTATACACAAATCAATAAATTATGCCATATATAACTATTTTTGGCTGGCATGTGTATAATTAAAGATCTTTTATTATGTTTCAAAAAAAAAAAAAATCTGGAAAAGCCCTAATGTTCTTAGGAGAAAACATCAACCTAACCAGCTTCTCCTAGCCCTCACCCCTTCATAACCACCCCTTGCCAGTGTCGACCACCCACATGGCAACCACATAGGTGTTTAGATTATTTCTCTTATAAATCAGGAGTATAGGGATTTACATTTGTAGGATTGACTAAGACCTCGCTTGCAAGATTTGGGCAATCCATCTAGAAAATTAATTCTACTATATTATGATAACAAAATTTCATATGATATAGCTTATAATCTAGTTCGACATGATCAAACAAGTGTTTCAAGGTAGACGGTTTCTTTACTAAGGAGAAATTTGATGAAAAAATTTCAAGTTGTCTAAAATTTTCTATCAAAGTATCAACTGACTGACATTCTCACTGAATCCATCTCAAATTGAGTGTTCTCAAAGTTTTTAGAGATATTGTCTTGGATAATTAGCTTCTTAATTTAGCAAGGATTGTGGTATATAAATTGTACAACCATATTTTGTACTTTCTTTCTCGTCCCAGTGCCAGACTATAGGCCTAGACCCACACATACTATGGTACTAACAACGACACAATGACATGACGACAAAGAAAGGCTTAGGGGCTCAATGGTTTGGGACAGAGAAGAGGTTGCAGTGGCTGGGTGGGGAAAGGATCGTCAACTGGGTGGGGCATGGTAGCCTAGGTGGCTCATGGGCAATGATCGTGGAGGCAGAGTGGGGCAGGGTTGGAGTAGTTGTGGTTATATGGCTCGAGGGACAAGGTGTGGTGGCTGGGAGAATCGAGGGTTGTGGGCTTTGGTGTGCGGGCAAATAAGTTGGGGTTTATGGTGGCAGGTTATTTTTGTTTCTTTTTTCCTTTTTCTTTTTCTTTTTTTTTTCCTTCAAATGAATGTGCATGAATGAATGAAAGGCTGAGATTTGGTACTCTTCAATCAAAGATGATATCAAATGGAGTGTTTTTGTTATTTCACATATTTAAGTGCGTGGGATGTTGGTACTGTAATTTGTTCTAATCAAGAAAGTATGCCTATTATTTTGGCAAAATAGAATAGTGTAAATGCAAAAACCCTATAATTTATGCTACTACTCTTTCTTCCATCCAAGAAATGAATTATTTCTGAACTTTAATTGTTGTTGTCAATATGCAAAATTCTCTTCAAATATCCCCAAATTCTTCACCAACATCGTCTTGTTATGCGTTTCCTTTACGTTTGATTAGATGATAGTTTTGCAGAATCGTTCTTATCATGCTTCACAACAATATATATATATACACACAGACACTCTAATAAAAGTTGAGCCATGTTTTATTTTTTAGTTAAATTAATGACACATTCTTGAATTCTTCTCTTTCTATAGTTAATCTTCATACTGAAAATTGTTCTAATTTAGACCTTGAACTCTTTAATTCTCAAATTTAGTCCCATACTTTTTTTCTTTAAATTTTGGATAAAAACAATGGTCCCATAACTTGAACTTAAAGGACAGGTGATCTTGTAAATTGTCATATGTTTTTTTTTTTTCAGTTTTTTTATGAAGATTTTTCTTTCATATGCTTCTGTTTGTTTTTCATTTCCAGAGAAAACACACTAACCAAACTCGAAAGCTTTTTCGTTGCTGTTTATGCCGTATTCTTTATGCATATTCTTGAATATACATGTTTTTTTTTTTTTTTTATGCTTTATCATTACCATGTGTTAATTTTTTTTTATGCTTTGTAGTCTGTTAAATTTTTTATGCTTTGCAGTTTGGGTTTAATAAGTTTTAAAGATATATGGTAATTATTTTTCTTTACAAAATGTAAATTAAAGTTTTTTTAAATTACTTATAAACTTAAATGAAGAGATTTTAGCGATAGATGTTATACAAATTGAGAATAAGCGATTGCAAATGTTTTTTTTTTTTTTTGGGCCCTTTCTAGCGTTTGGAATCTGCAATCTACAAAAGTAAATGATTACTTTCTACTTTCAATGGTGTTTTCGGCTTTCATTAGGGCAAACATGATTATGGACAAAAATCTTTGCTCTTTTTTTTTTGGCATTGCTAGCCCTCTAAACTGTCGTATGTTTGCAGTTTACCTCTTAAACTTACAAATGTATAACAAATTACCCATTATTAGGGGTAATTTTAGTTTTTTGACTGAAATTGACATGTAATTTTTACATGAATAGATGATTATTGACATGAATGCTGGTCTTTATATATTTAGATCTAAATTTATAGTGGTTAATATTTTTAATTAAGTTTTTGTCAAAATAGAAAATTTTGAATTATTTTTTATTTGAATATAGATTAGGGTTAATATTTATATAAAGAATCCCTTTTATACTCTTAATTAACAAACAATGTAAAAATCACATATTAATTTTATGCAAAAATTTAAAATTGCTATAAATGGGGTGATTCACTATAATTTTGTAAGTTCAAAAGATAACTTGTCAAAATTAAAAGTTCAAGGGGTAAATTGAAAATGTGTGACAAATTCAGTGGATTATAGTGTCAAATGCCTTTTCTTTTCTTTTTTTTTTTTGGGAAAAACCTGATTATGTACAAATTCATGAAATTTTAGTTTTCGTTTGTTTATTTTTTGTCCGTCCTTGTCGTTATGAGCAGGAATATATGCTTAAAAGTTCCCAATCTTTCGTTAAAAAAATAAATATAAAAACAGAATTTGATCTTCGAGTTTCGTTTATTATTGATGAATTTAGCAGCATAAAATTACTTGTCATAAAATGAATTGGATTTCTAGCGTTTCTTTTGTAGAAACTAGTGTGAAAGGGCATTCAACCCCTTTTCTATGAATTAACTACCAACGCTTTTCATCTAATACTTAACCGAATTTGATAAGGAAATTAAAGTTGAGACATTTAAAAAATTGATAATTTAAGTTAGAACAATTTGTGGTACAAGAATTAGTTTTAAAAAGGAAAGAAATTTCGAGAACTTCTTATCAATTAACTCCATTTTTTTATATACAAATCTAAAAGTCAGGCCTTGTTGTGACTGGGGCTGGCCTCATTTATTCTAGAGAAGCCTCCCTGACCTATCAATATTTTGATTTGTTTTGTTTTCTGCTTTTGTTTTGTTTTGTTGGAAAATGGGTATTTTTTATTACCCTCCACTTTATGCAAAAATATTGATATTTCTTCTATTTAGTTTTTGCTATGATGTCAATGTTCCCCTATTTATGTGTCATTTACCTTGTCATTTGTAAGTAACTTAATTGGTTTTATTGGATTCTGAATTTTATTATGCATATTTTTTTTTTTAATTTAGGAGGAAAAACTTAAGCTCTATGTTTTAAGATATAGCCACGTGTGATATTACTACTCGCCTATATGCATTGGTTTTTCTGTAAGCTTGAACTTTTTCTTTTGTCAATGAGTTCTTCAATTTCCATTGTAATCGTAAATTATACTATGCATCCTTTTGACTAAATCAAACAGTTGATTTCAACGTGATCACGTCGTTCACTAAAATAGAAATGAATTAATTTTCAAAATAAAAAGTGAAGAACCAAACAGTGATTGCCCAGAGCTCCAAGAGCACTTGCCTCCAATTGTTTCATTAAGTAAATGGAATTTTTACACTAAATAATTGAAGTAAATACAAAGTTTTAAAAATATTTGCAGTGAATTACATTAAATCAAAAATTTATTCAATAAATTATTTTTTAATTTATAGTAAACAGATTTTTTACCTGTAAAATTGTTATTTATTACAAATATTTTCATAACCTATCATTCACTTACGATAAGTTTTGTAGTGTTATTTACTACAATTTTCATTGTTTTTGATTTGATCATAAATTGCCTTTGCGCTGAGATAATTACTTAACTGATCTTATTGACTTCCAAACCATATATGTAAGTTTGTCTATGATCCTTTGTTAGTTTTTTTTAATATTCTTTCTGGTTGATTGTCAATAGTTCACCACCTTTTATTAATAAATATAAACTAATTTACTTTATGCATTACTGCACTTAGATATCGACATTTAAACTTTTTCCACACCTTTTGAACTGTTGTTAATATACCGATATTTCGATTTTCCGTAGACGATCCATTGCTTGTAGACGTATAAGCATTACAATCTCCAAAGTCAAAAGTCAACAAACCGAATTGGGAAATCGTCAGTGTGTACGGAAGTGGAGCCAAAGGTAAAATATCGATATTTTAGTTCTCTAAAATGTATGTTCTTATATCCATTGATATTTTAGCTTTCCATATATCGATATCTCTCTTTTCTTGAATCTTATTGTGGAACCAAGTAATTTAATAATCAGTCAATCGCAAAAATATGTTGTACACCTTTGATAAAATGTCGATATTCCAGTTTTCTAAAATGTTTGCTCTAATATATATCGATACTCTTAGCTTTCTGGAGTTGATGTACCTTAGATATATCGATATTTCTCTTCTTGCTTATTTAAGAAGAGCTAGGGGGACGCGAGAACTAGCAAAAGCTTCCGAATCTCAGTTTTCTAAAGCCTTACAAGTTAATCACCCAAATCTCAATTCTTCTCCCCCTCCAAAAAAAAAATATCTACTCTGTTTCATGGCTTGTCGTTTGAAAGCCTTTTTCCTTCAAATCCCCGCACTTATGCGCGAGCAATGCGCAAAGCTTGGTCTTGCGGAAATGCATAATTTTGTTGCCGTTGCTAGAGATTGGGCAAATATAATGGCGGGTTTTTGTCTCGCGTCAGTCGTTCAAATAGCTGTCCTCTCCGCTCAGATTGATACAGGGCTTCCTACTCTTTTCCATTTGGCCTCTGTTTCATTTTTAGTTGCTTTTGCTTCTTTCTTTGTTGGCAAATTCACAGGTCCCAGATTTCCACAAACTGCCCAGGTTCTCGACCGAGTCGGCATGCTGTTCGCAGTGACGGGGCTCTTCATAGCTGTGACGATCCAATTTCCATTCTGGCTCACTGTAACCACGTGGCTCATCTACGTGATTTCCTTGGTCCTCATTTCTGTTTGCAATTTCTTTGACGAAACGCAGGTTTAGATGAAAGCTAATCAAGGCAGAACGATTGCGATTGCTTATGTGGCTAGTTTGTACTTTTATTTATGTTTTTCGGAGAGAAAGTTCCTACTATAATTTTGTTCTCTGGGATTTTGACCAATCCCCTCGTGCTTTTTTTCTTTTCTTTTTTTCCTTTTTTTTAGTGATTTCCCTTGTCTGTATGTTGTATGTACTAGCGATATGCTTTGTTTTGTTTCGTTTTGTTTTTTCTTTTTTTGTTTTTATTTTCGCTCTTTTTTTCTCCCCTGGTGTTTGGGTTCTTCCTTTTTCAGCTTCCACGACAAATCTTAAAAAATTATGTTCGACTTTGGTCCTTGTCACAATAGCAACCTTTAAAAAATAACTTGCACACCCTCTCAACTTCAAAATTACAGTCAAATGTACTCTAAGCTTGTCCATTTTTTGAACAGAAATAATTATGTCACAAGCCAAGTTTAAGCAGAGATTTTGAAGAATGCTCCAAAAAAATCTCACTTACACATCTATGCCTAGGATACTGGTCCTTCAGACTTGAACCGCATAAATAGACTGTTAAAGAACAACGAACTATGATTTATTGAATTTGTCCCACATATTACCAAAATAATATACTAGATCATTATTGGCAATCTACCAATTGCCACTGGCCGAACCAATATAACCACCTACAGTTGTCTGCACCACTGCCGGTAGCCAGAGAGTAATCCATTATAGTACCAGATTACCGGATTAATGGAGAGGAACCTATCGATGGGTTGTAATGCAAAAGGCCCATCGCTCTTGGATAAGTCTTAGCAGGGTATGAAGGGAGAAGAAAAGAGATAGTAATATATATGCACTGTGTACTCATCGATCCATCTTTTATGGTGAGAGACTCGAACGTAAATTTTCAATTTTGAGAGTGAAACATCTATATCCTAGTACAGGAAAATTTGCGCTAGTAGTCTCCAATTTTTTACAAAAATGAGCATTTAGTCCCTAACTTATTTTTTATTCAACTAACGCCAACCTTTGGTTTTAAGTGTTGGGAGACTAATTTACTCACCAAACCATTAATTTTAGAGGAAAAAATGTGACAAACTGATTCTAAAGTTATAAAAAAGGTGACCAACTAGTCCCAAAATTAACAATTTAAGCGCTAAATTGATCTTTCAGCAACTAAAGTCAAATGTTGGAGTCAATTGAATAAAAAAAATGTTAAGGACCAAATGTTCACTTTTGTAAAATGTTGGAACTACTGAAGCAATTTACTATTTAGTACATAAAATGGTTATAGTAAATTTTAAACAATTTGATATTCTACGAGTTACCTAACTTAATTATGTTTTTATTAAATTTGTGTTTTCAGGGGGGCATGCTCAATTTATATAAATTGTCAAGTTTGGTACTTTTATGCGTAACGTAACTCAAGCTCTCTGAATGATAACACTTTTTCAAAAATTTTTGGCGGAATTATTTCTTCATCTAGTGATATAAATATATTTAACTGTGAGCTTCACTAATTGTGATAAGGTTACACGAAGTCTCATATGTCAATATCTAGATGGTTAAAAATTTTAAGTAATCATAACCGGCCACTAATAATTATAACTAGCACTTACCAGGTATAATAACCAATCAAATATAGTATGACATTAATATCCGATTAATTTCATGAATACACCTTGACTACCATGTACTAATCAACATGCCTTCAAACTTTGAAATAGGTTTGTTCTACTATCTGAACTTTATAAAATCATTCTAGAAGGAAGTCCTTTCTATTTAAATTTGTCTACGATACAAATGATGGTATGGCATTAATTGTATTCTTATAATATTCCTGAATTATTAACTTTAACTCAAATGTGTCTCTTCAGCTATTGATTTTATGTTTCTTTTTAAAAAATTATTGATTGTTTATTAATTTTCCCCCAAATTCTTAAAAGATTGGAGGACAATCTTTTATGACGCATTATGAAATTAAATATTACATTTTTTAGATGCTTAAATAGTAGCTCCATAAGGTTCCTTTCAGGGCATGAAGAGATGAAAAGTAGGAAGAATATATAAATATATATATATATATTTAATTATTTACTTATAGATCCATCATTTACGGAGATAAGCTTAAAATTAAATTTTTGGTTTCAAGACTGAAACATCCCTATTTTAGAGGCAACATGAAATAATTATAGTGAATTTAACACTTTTATTTTTCATGAGTAAACTGAATTAATTATAAAATTAACTACAAAAATTCCATCAGAATTATAAGTCTCGTAAGAGTTTGCCTCTGCAAACTTGTATGTGCAACATTTGTCACATCGATCTATATCCTGTTAATAATTTTCGCCCTTTTGTTACTTTAGTTCACGAAAACTGTATATTCTACTTATTAATAAAGTGTATAGCAACTTGGTGCAAATAAACATAATTGTAAATTTAACAAGTATTATAAAATATTTCAATTGTCACCGAGAGAAATAATAGTAATTATGTGTGACGACCCTACCTACGTGGCCGTCACTTGACTTAACGTGATCGTGAACTTAAACATACTTAATAATAAAGTACAAAATTTCAGGATAAATTTTTTTTTAAATGAATTCTTGTTGTGAAATCCTTGACATGAAACCTTAGAGGGAATAATAATTATTTCCCAAACTTAGTAACAATGATTTCTTACAGAGAATGAATTCTCAACATGCAGCTTTAAAAGATGCAATAATCATTTCTCGAAAACTTAATTTCGTAACTTAACAAAATACATAATTTCTTAAACATGATAATAACGTAATAATAATCATTACGTTTTAACTTAAT
>CAMOHE010026465.1:0-45560 GCA_946598075.1 Artocarpus hirsutus | reverse complement strand
CATAATATCATAGTAAAAATTTGGTATAAAAATAGATAGAAAACTGACTTCAAAAAGTGGTAAAAATCTCCATTTTGGCTCCGTCGACGGTTTCAATGAAACACACCGTAACTCATCCATTTAGCTTCCAGTTTTGAAGGAATGTGTTGTGCTTGGTTTGGAGGTGCTTAGGAATGTTAAGCATGGAGGTTTAGACGGTTTAAATTCCTTAGTTATAATATGTGGGTATGTGGCCATGTGTTTGTGTGTCTTGGGTCACGAAGAGAAACCAAGGAAAACGTAAGCATAAATGAGAGGAAATAAGAGGAAGAACAAGGTAACGTGAGGGAGAGTGAATAAGGTAACATGAAAGCTTGTTTAGCTCCTAAAATGTAGTGCAAAGAATGATATAAAGTTGCTAACACATGCACATTAGAAGGCATGGGGTGATAAGGTTCACAATGGAGGCCAACAGCTTTTGTCTAGAGAGACATAGAAAGTGTGGAAGAAGTGATGTGCATCAAGGCTAGTTTCACATGGCTGAGTTGTAAAAGAATAAGCAAACAAAATGGAGGGGTATGGGCGAGTTGGAGACAATGCATGTGTGGTGGTGCTGTCAGGTGAGAACATGGGAGGGAAAGAAAAGGAGTTGTTCACATGCTTTTGTGGACCATAAGCTATGTTCTTGTATCACTCTTAGCTAGAAAAGGAAGTGAAGACAAATGGAGATGATGGAGGGGAGCGTGTGTGTGTTTGGCGTTGTCGGGGAAAAAGAGTATGTTTATAGTGCGTTTTAAAAAAGATATTCTTCAATGTTATAAACAATGCTCTAGATGGTTTAAAAGTGATTAAGTGGAGTTTAGGTAAGTTTTGGAGTGATTTGGAGCATGAAAAAACGAGAGAAATCGTGCAAAATTTTTCAAAAACTCAGGTGCTACAGTACACATGCATGAAGGAGATGATGCTACAGTGGTGTCGTTTTTAGCATCTTATGTCGTTTTACTATTCATAGCTACAGTGATGTTGTTTTTGCACCATTCACAACTACAATGAAATCTCTTTTTTTTTCAAAAACTAGAAATTCCTAAATCAAATTCTTAAATTTTTACGAGTCAAATATCATATCCAAATAACACCAAAACAAAGAATTTACAAACAAAACATAATAGTCATACATTAAGCACTTTATGTCATTGGAATTTCCCTAGTCTATCCACTGCAAAATAAACCATTAATTCATAACAAATTTCACCATCATAAATATCATAATAGAATTATCACATAAGATGTGCTTCTAAATCATAATTTTATTCATGTTGATGTATGAAATCATTAAACGTTACATATCATTAGTTAAAGAAAATAACAGTTGTTACAACCCTCCCTTTCTTATAAAAGTTTTGTCCTCGAACTTAAAACAATTGAGGGTACTTAATTCTCATTTCTTCTTCTTGTTCCCATGTAACCTTTTCTACTTTGTGGTTATGCCATAGGATCTTAATCAATGCGATCTTTTTATTCCTTAGGGTCTTGGTTCTTTGGTCTCAAATCTCAACCGGCTTCTTCTCATACTAAGATCTTCTTGTATCTTGGCTGCTTAAGGCTTGATTTCTTGCGTCGAATTCAGGATGTACTTCTTAAGCATTAAGACATAGAAGACATTATGGATAGTTGACATATATGCTAGTAAATACAATTCATAAGCTACATTACCAATCCACTTCACCACTTCATAAGGTCCTATAAACCTTGGGCTAAGCTTGCCCTTCTTCCTAAATCTCATGACTTTTTTCATTCGTACCATTCTTATAAAAATAGGATCATCGACTACAAACTCCAAAAGCCTACTCCTTTTGTCAGCATAGCTCTTCTGGTGACTCTGAGAAGTCTCAATCCTTTTATGAATCAATTTCACTACTTTAGTTGTTTCATTGACAAAATCTGTTTCCTCTTTAACCTCCTCTTCCATCATCTTCTTTTCCCCAGCTTCATGCCAACAGATAGGCGACCTACATTTTTGTCCATAAAGTGCCTCATAAGGTGCCATCCCAATAGTTGCTTGATAGCTATTGTTGTATGCAAATTCTACCAACGGTAGCATCTTACGCCAGCTTGTCTTATAATCAAGAGTACAAGCACGAAGCATGTCTTCTAGGATTAAATTTGTTCTCTTTGTTTGGATATTAGTTTAAGGGTGAAAGTTGTGCTGAAATGTAACTTTGTACCTAATATGTTTTGTACACTTTTCCAAAGAAAGGAAGTGAACCTGCCATCATGGTCAGAGATAATGGATTTTGGAACACCATGAAGCCTTACAATTTCCTTAACATAGAGTTCTACAAGTTGTTCCATCAAGTAGGTGATTCTAATAGGAATAAAGTGTGTTGTCTTAGTCAATCGATCGACTACTACCCAAATAGAATTGTACCCATTTATAGTTCTCGGTAGACCTACGATGAAATCCATCGCAATCTCCTCCCATTTCCATTCAAGTATCTAGATGGGTTGCAAGAGACCTCCCAGCCTTTGGTGCTTAGCCTTGACTTATTGAAAAGTCAAGCATTGCTTTACATACTTGGCCATATTATGTTTCATGCCCAACCACCAAAAACCGGCTTTCAAGTCCTTATACACCTTCATTGTACCTAGGTGGATTGAGTAAGGAGCATTGTGGATTTTAGATGGGATCCTTTCCTTCAAATCGTCAACCTTGGGAACACAAACGATTTTTGAAATATAATGTTTCGTCTTCTAACACTCGAAACCCTTCACATTTGCCTTTCTCAGTTTTCCATTTGATCCTTATTAGACTTGCATCTTTTCCTTGTTTGCTTTGAATCTCATCGTATAAAGTTGGTGCAAGAGTTAACACCGATAGTTGCCCTACATTTAATTTAAGACTGAAGTCTAGAATTTCTTTCCTTAAAGGTTGAGACATTTCCTATAACGACGTCAAGGTTATAGAGAAGGCATCCTACTTAGAGCAGCCGCCACTCGATTTGCCTTCCTTGAGTGATAGAAGATTGCACAATCATAGTCTTTGACCAATTCTAACCACCACCTTCATTGCCTCATATTCAATTCCTTCTAAATAAAGAAAAACTTCAAACTCTAATGGTCAGTGTAGATTTTACATTAAATTCCATAAAAGTAGTGTCTCTAAGTTTTCAATGTACAAACTACCACTGCTAATTCAAGATCGTGAGTAGGATAGTTCTTCCTATAGTCCTTTAGTTGCCTCAAAGGATATGCAATCACTCTACTGTTTTGCATTCGCACTGCACTGAGACCCATTTTCGAGGCATTGCTGTATATGACAAATACCTCTTCACCTTCTAGAATTGCTAAAATTGGAGCTGAGGTTAGCCTTTTCTTCAGTCCTTGGAAACTCTTTTCGCAATTGTCTGTCCACTCAAACTTCTTCCCTTTGCAAGTCAAGTTAGCGAGCGGTGAAGCTATCGTAGAGAAACCTTCCACAATCTTCTGGTAATACCCAGCCAAACCTAAGAAGCTTCTTATCTCGCTTGCATTCTTGGGATGATTCTGGTTTAGAATAGCTTCAATTTTAGTAGGATCCACCATAATTCCTTCCTTAGAGACAACATGACCTAGAAAAGATACACGGTCAAGCCAAATTTCACATTTAGAGAATTTGGCATACAACTGATGCTTTTTCAAGTTTTCAAGTACAATTCTTAAGTTTTACTCATGTTCTTCTTGACTCTTCAAATACACAAGGATGTCATCAATAAACACTATAACAAATTTATCGAGGTAGTCATTGAATAGCCGATTCATCAAGTCTATGAATGCTATAGTAGCATTTGTTAGGCCAAAAGGCATAACCATGAATTCATAATGACCGTACCTCGATCTAAAAGCTGTCTTGAAATGTTACCTTCCTTTATCCTCAGTTGGTGGTACCCTAACTACAAATTGATCTTTGAAAACACTGAAGTACCTTTTAACTATTCCCGATGATCGATGCAGAGTCGCATAGAGCTATCTTTTTCTTCATAAGTAGAACTAGAGCTCCCCATGGAGAATGACTAGGCCAAATGAAACCCTTTTCGAGAAGCTCTTTTAGTTAAGTGTGTAGTTCCTTCAATTCCACTAGGGCCATCTTGTATGGTGCCTTGGAGATTGGCTTTGTGCTTGGTGTGAACTCGATTTTGAATTCAATCTCCTTTTCTAGAGGTAAGCTTGGTAGATCTTCAAGAAATACTTCTAGAAATTCTTTAACCACTAGAACATCTTCAACATCTACTTTTTCTTTCTAGCTCTTATCTATAATGTTTGTTAGATATCCCATGCATTCACTAGCCAGTAACTTCTTTGCCTCTATAGCTAACAGAAACATTCTTTGCTTCTTTTTTGGTTCACCTATGAACACAAACCGCTTTTCACCATTTGGATCAAAGATCACCCTCTGTTGTCGTCACTCAATTGAGCCGTTGTATTTCCCCAAGAAGTTCTTCCTAAGGATCACATCATAGACATGCATGTCGAGTACAATAAGGTCATTATAAAGTTCTCTATCAGAAATTCTTAATGGAACGGCATGTAAGAACTGAGTGGCTGACATCACTTCCCCTATGGGTAGTGAAACAATAAACCCATGTCCCATGCATTTCTCATTTCTTTCTAGGTTTTTAGCAAAAGATATAAATACAAAAGAATAGGTAGCACTCGTATCAAAAGGTACATGAGCATTTTTAGTTTGAATAGAGGTTTGATCTATGACAACGTTTAAGGTTTTTGTTGCAACTTCTTCCTTAGTCATGGTGTATGTGCGAGCATTGATAGGTCAGCTTCCAATCTTCCTTGGTGGATAGGAAGTCCTTTGAGGGCTACCCGCATACTGTAGAGTTGGGCAAGAGGTGCTTTTTCCTGGTTTTGAGGATAGGTGTTATTAGAACAATTGATGGAGATGTGGCCCTCACGACCGCAAATGAAGCACTTCTTGGTGCCTAGACGACACTCTCCTGGATACATCTTCCCACATTTGGCACATGGTTAGATCTACCTGTTATTATGGTGCTGTTGTTGGTGTTGACTGTTGCCTTTCTTTTCATTGTTTTGACCCCTTTGATTTTCAAAATTACCATTTCTTTTATTATTGTTCCAGTTTCTGTTGTTGTGGTGGTTATTGTTTCCCTGTGGTCGATGGTGATTATTCGAGTGGTTATCAACTGTCTGCGTGACGATTGGTTCTTTCTATCTTTTAGTAAATATTGCTTTACCCAACCATACTAACCAAATTCTTCTGAGTATAAGGTCGCTGGGCTCCATCGATAACCATGGCTATTTCATGTCGAAGGATTTTAATTAATCTTCTTACCTTCTCTTCATCGTCTTGAACCATCTCAAGACATAAGCGGGCAAGTTGATTGAATTTTCCCACCACTTCAATTATAGACATATCACCTTGTTGTAAATTTTCAAGCTCGTCATAGTGCTTGCGAGTAATGTTCATGTAAAAGAATTCCTCATTAAAACTTTAACAAAATCATCCCAGGTCATCTCACTAACATTCCAGCTTTGCTCGATTCCTTCCCACCAGACACTAGCTTCCATAGTAAGACCATATGAAGCACATAGGACTTTCTCATTATCGATGAATTCCATCAGTTTTAGAGTAGCCTTTGATGTCTTTAACCAACCTTGAGCAACCAATGGGTCACTGGTACCTTCAAAATCCACAAATTTGACATGCCTCCATTTAACTAGTAGACGCTCTTGAGACATTGGCTTTTCTACAGCTTGAGTTGCTAGGGCTGACGCTTCTTTTTCTTGTTGTTGAGGGGCAGTTGGTGTGTTTTCATATTGTCCTTCCCCTCCTTGACCATTGCTTTTAAGCTCTTCTATCTCCTTCTATTGGTTCTTAAGCCGTTTTTGAAGATCCGCAATTATTGCCATCAGGTTGGCATTAGTTAGAACATTGGTTTCGACCGCAGCTTGTCAACAGGGTCTACCTCTCTTACCTTGGCCCTTCATATTTGCTTCTTGCTGGTACATCGTACATTAGGGGGTTAGGGAAATGATTGCAACCTAGAATGGAATAAGCATCTTATTAGCATATACGTGTACAATAACCATTATATTATATTTCCATTGACATCTATATATGAATTTTACTTACTTGGAGGATTTAGGACAAGCGCATGGTGATGTGTGTAAGAGAAAGAAACCGCTCGGATGCCATATCTATAACGCCCCCTTATGGACATCATAGGAATTATTAACTTTCATCATTATCTTTTGATTATCGATAGAAAAAAAAAACTGAACTTTTTAAATATTATCTAATTAGAAACCCAAGACTTTTGGTGTAATCTTTTTAATTTAATTTACCATGTAAACAAGTGAATTAGAATTTTAATTTACTTTTAAACAATTGGATTATTTTGAACTAAATTTTATTAGCATTTAAGAGGATCTCACTTTCGAGTAAAAATCAATACTAACTTACCTTAACTAGTTTTCCTCCTCGGTTAGCCAGATGAAATATCCAAGGTATTAGGCTAACCGACTACCTACGAAAATAGTTAGTTTAACATAATAAATATAAAATATGAAAGCAAATTACAAACCAAAGTCCATAAAAAAATCTCATAATGTGCAGAATTAAATTTAAAAATGGCATTATTAATGTTTTATTTCATGTTGTAACTCTATGATTTAGCACCACCATACATGTATACACATCTGTCCGTCCATCCTCCATCCACAGCTATAGCTTTACTCTTATTTGCAACATGATTAACTTATGTAAGCATTAAGCTTGGTACGTACATTATGTAATTTCACAAAATATTATAAAAACTTTAACCATAACATGAATCATTTAACCTTTAATATAGTTATCATAGTACATATAGCACACTTTGTAAGAACATATCTTTCCTTTTTCTTTTTCCATATTAAAAACATTCATTTTATCCATTAGGACTCTAGTGCTGGACCATTAACATCATTATAATGTGCTGTAATGAGAAGAGAGGGGTAATTAATCCCAAACCAAACATGACATGTCCACCTTGCAGCACAAACATCATCATTGTGTGTGCAATGCCTTAATTATGTGATACATATATATACATATATTTTTGTGAAAACGTCATATGTATCATGAAATAACGTTGAAAACATAAAAAAAAAAGGTTTTTCAAAACCATGGTAAAAAGGGGTGTTTTGAATGAGAAATGTATAAATATTAATAACAAAAAAAACATAACATTTCTCAAAACTTTTCATAATTCTTAATCATATTGCAGGTGAGAATGTACTTACTTGACTTGTATAAATTTTACTTAACCTCTTACAAGTGGATGGTTTTCCTTCTACTTTCAACAACTCAAGTGCCTCAAATGTCATTCATATTATAACATGGTGATAAAAGAAACATTCTTGGTATAAGATACTCAAAACATCACATTCAACATCATTACGACAAGCAATTCCTTACTTCACTAATTAAACTAACTTAGATTATTATCACATTTAGACAGGTTCAATATCTCAACCCGATAGCCAACACTCCACAATTTTTATAAATTCATACAAAATTCTAATAGCTTTCAAATTTTAGCACAATGTTCTTAACATTTATATATATCACCAGGATAAATTTCATGACATTTGGATTAATCTAAGTATGATTTTCATATTTTTCAAGACACAACTTGGTTTTTGGACGAACAACCTGAATAGTCAGCATTTCATGAATTTTTAAAAAAATCATATAAAATTTGAAATGACTTGAAATTTTTACCATATTTTATAAACTTCTACAAGAATCAATAGATTTAATTTTATTACAATTGGATCAATTTAAGTCATTATTTCACGTATTACAAATTATGACTTTATTGTTGGAATTTTGGTTTAGACAGTGACAATAAACGAATTTTAGAAAAATCATTAAAATTATAATGACTTTTAAATTTTGATAGGGCATACCACACATCTAAATATATGATAATTAATTTCATTAAGTTTGAGCTAGTATAACTATCTTTCTTACATTTTAGAATTCATTAAAACAATCTGCCACAATAAACTATACACGAACAGTCAATGATTAACGATTTTTATAAAATCACACAAAACTTCAATTGATTTGAAATTTTAGTATAACATTCCTAACATCCATATCAAGTATTAGATTTAGTATAACTCTAAGTATTTTTTTTTAACTACACCAACTTTTACAAAAACACTGCAGTAAAAATATCAAAACAATGAGTAGTATTTATTATACGATTTATTTCTCTAATTCTAATGTATGCATGAAGCTAAAAATTTGCAGGCATAAACTAGACATATAAATGAGTATTCATAAATTTTTCTAGCATTAAATACATCCTATAACATCATCAAACAAATCATCAAGTTTAAATGTAGTTTAAAGATAGTAAGAACAATATTTAGTATAAATTCTCAAAAAAATAAAAATAGTTTATATGAATACGAAATTTTTATGGGAGATGCCTATCATATATATAAACAATGCCCAAAGGAAATTTTTTCAAAATCTCATGTCTATTCTTTTTGGAAAAAGCCTAAAATACGGGTTTTTGCTTAAAAATGGGATTTTAAATGATATTCATAACAATTTTGTTTAAGAAACAAAATTTAAACATTAAATCACATAAAATCAATCCCAAAAATACCAAGACATCATAGTAAGAATTTGGTATAAAAATTAGATAGAAAACCGATCTTAAAACATGGTCAAAACCTCCGTTCCAGCTCTGTCAACAGTTTCGGCAAAACACACCATAACTTGTCCGTTTAGATTTTGAAGGAGCGTGTTGTGCTCAGTTTGGAGGTGCTTGGGAATGTTGAGGGTGGAGGCTTAGAGGGTTTAAAGAAAACAACAGTTGTTATACTTTAGTATTCAAATTCAAATATCAACGAATAATATTGACTTATTAAATAAGTTATGCATTTAAAATAAAAAGAAATCTGCAAGCAAACCCTTCTTGAATGAGAGTTCAGATAAAAAAAACAAAAATGTAAAGACAAAGTGTAAACGTGAAAAAAAAAATAAAAGAGTAATAAAATTTTATTTTTGTCTTACAAGTGACCCATATGTGAATTATGTGGACTTAATTCTGTTTATTTGAATAGAAAATTAGAAATTTAAAAGACAAAATAAGCAGCTTTGAAAGTTTAGAGGCAAAAGTAATTTTTAAAATTTAGGTGGCATCGTGAAGAGGTTTTAAAATTAGAGATAAAAGGATTATTTTTAAAATTTAAGAATAAAGTGAGAAATCTTAAAATTTAAAGGTTGTTAGTGTCAGTAACTCTTTTGTTTATTGTAAGTCAATATTTCAAACTTTCACTGTTGATAGACTTAAGAAACAATACCACCTACGTACATTATCTGTCGAACTTGATCCGCAAATTATGTAATTAACCCAATGAAGGAGCTTTGGTCTCGTGAAGTCGCTCTACAGTTCACCGTGATAGAACCAAACCATTCCTCTCCTTTCCTCTGCACTTTGCAGACAAAGTTTGGATATAAGGCGCGACAATGGAAGACCTAAGAAATGCCATGGAAGACCACATCGACCAAATGGCTGATCTTCTCCAGAAATTCTCCGCCGAACTACGCTCCGGTCTTCGACCTGCTTACGACAATTTCATCGGTTTCTTCCACGCCATCGACTGGAAGGTACGCTCAACTTCTCCTTTCTCTTTTCTATGTTTGGCTGCCGAGAAACTGAACCAAGAAAACAGAACCAAATCTAACGTTTACTTCTTTTCCAGGAACCTTGGCTTCTGGGCTTACTGGGATTCCATTTCCTGTTGCTGCTAATCACCATTTCTTCGAGGAAGAAACTCAACTTCCAAATGTTTTTGTTCCTTTTGGCATGTAAGATTGTCTTGATTATTTTTTTTTTCCTCTTCTAGGGTTTCGAAATTGCCATTTTTTTTTGTCATGTAAAGTGATCGCATGAGCTGCGGCTTATTTTTGTATGCGTTAATTAATTTGCATTAACTTGTTCAATTTAAGGGTAATGAAAGAAATAGGGTCCGTAGTTTACAATTCATTGTAGAATGTTTGAATTTAGTTTACGATCTTAGAAATATATTTTATCCAATGCATGACTCGGGAAGAAAATCTTTTTTTTTTTCTTTTTTCTGTTGTTATGGAGCAGAGTCTCATCTTTATTCTCTCTTTTGTTTTAATGGTCTGACAGCTTGCTTTGGAAACTCTTTTTAAAGTTTCATTATGTTGGGTTAACGATAAGGCTAACCCTTTGTTAAACATAATCCGATTCCAGATTATAGATCGTATGCCTTGCAGAACTTTCGTTGTGTTTTCATGTCATTTTTTTTGTTTTTTAAATTACTGTTTTGCAAAAGATATTTATCAACTTCCTGTTGCTGTGTTAGAGCACAATTTCCAATTGTTTATGATCAGCCAACTATGAAAATTTGTTGTGATTCTGTCTGAAGTTGCTTGAGCTCAGGTAGAACCCAAACCCTCTGTCTCAATGCTTATCCATCCAATCAAAACATGTCACTCATTTAAAGTTGTAATAAGTCATATCTAATCAGTTATAAGTATTTTTCATTGAATCCTTTATAAAAAGGAATAAGAATATCATTCAACCAAGCCTAAAGTCTCTCCTGACTTCGTCATTATCTCTATTATGGCAATATTTTTTTTAATTGTTTGTTCCTTTGACATTAGATATATGAGAGGATCTTTCTTCTCAGAAAAATAGAAGCGAAAACAATGCATTGATATAGATTTGTGCTCTTAGAACTGCTTTGTCCATTGAAACCAATTGAGATAGGAAAAGTGGAGATAGATTGAAAAATTTGATGATGGCTTCAATATTCTCAACCCAAAATAGAACTTTTTTCTGGGTTTAGAATATCGAATAGAAATTATTGTCTCTCACTTTCAATTTGAACATCCTAACAGTTAAAGCTTAAACTCACATCAGAAACCAGTATAAGTACAGTTGCAGCAGTGGTTTGAACCCCCTTAAATGACCAAGTGGACCCATAGACCAATATTTTAGTGATTAACAAATTAAGAGATATCATTTTTACCAGCAAATTTGAACCTTAAAAAAAAAAAAATTCAACAATTTTTTTGGTATATGTAATAAAACCAATTCATAATATTCTTTTTCTCAAAGACATAAAGGGAAGTCTCAATCAGATTTGAAGGAAAATTTTAATCCAAATCAAAGCAGAGAAACAATTTAGAAGATGGGTAAATCTAAGTATCCAGACTTTAGTCTGTTAAAATATGTGCGTGTGTGTGTGTATGTAGTCTCCAGATTTTAGTCTCGCTGAAGATCTTGCCGTAGAGCTAGCATGGGGAAGTGTAATGGGGGGACAAAGATTCTAAACAAAATTTAAATATCAAAACAACAAATAAAAGCAGAAATGGAGGGACGGATATTAGATGAATGGAAGAATAAGAATAAAGAGCTTATTATGTTAATGTTTTTAAACTTTTTAAATGAGGTAGCTTATTGATATTGACAGATTGGGACAGATTTTTGACATAAGATCTTAGTCTGTCAGGCTAGCAATAAGTACAGCCTTGTTGGTGCTTTATTTGGATCTGCTCCGGAATACCCTTTCCCATTAGGAACTTAAGCATTGCTCATCTTGGAATTAAAATCAGCTACATGTTTTGAGCCAAAAGAAAGGTTAAATATGGCTTAGAGGATTTACTTCTAAAGGATAAAAGCAAACTAATTGTTGTTAAAGGGTCGGCTGTGAATTAGGTTATAAAAAGAGAAATTTACATACGTTCAGGCAGAACATTGGAAAAGTGTATCCTTTTGCATTGGTAATTGGTGACAAAGGAAATGGTGGGCACAGCTAGATGTTTTCAGACACGCATCTGTAGTTGGTCTGTGGAAAATTTAGCAGGAAAAACAAGCGAGAACAATTGATAGGTTTAATTATGCTAATTCATGTTTCTAGTTGATATTAGATGGCTTTGGCTTAGATTTAAAAGGTGGGTGTGAGTATAAGAGATTAGATAGGCAGGTGGTGAAGGTTAGGGATAAGGCAGAGGCCTGTCATACAGATTGGAGGGACATGGCGGGATTTGTCTTACTGGGGGTGTATATATATATATATATATATATATATATATATATATTCTTGGAATTCTATTTGAATTCTGTAAGTTTAAAGGAATGTTGTTTCCCCTATCCTTCCTGGTCTCGTATAGGCACAGGGATTTTTTGAGCCATGTGCTAGACTAGTCAGTTCTCATATTTCCACACATCTACGAGCAATTTTTTTGTCCTGTGAGGGACCATGTTTTGTTGGGCGAGTAGGTGGGATCATCCTGTCCCTACTCCTATTGCAGCAACAAACACTTGGCTTAGGAATATGCTTGGATTGTTGAGGAAACGTTACTATATCAGTGGTTATTGTCTCAACTCAATGCAAATACTGGTTTGCTTATTTCGTGTACTGCTTATCCATATCCACGCTGGATATTTCTTCTTATACGGACTGTAATGTTGTGCAGTGGCTGGTGTATATCTTGCTGAGAGGCTCAATAGTTTCCTCGGCAAGAACTGGAAGAGCTTCGCTAGCCAGAATTATTTTGATCCAAACGGACTTTTTCTTTCAGCTCTGTGGTCTGGGCCTCTTCTTTGCAGAGCAATCATAATTTTGGTGAGCGTTAGCAATCTCTCATTATCACCTTTCCTCATTTCATTCCTGTGTTTCTCCAATTTCAACCTTTTTTTTTTTACATGCTTTTTGACAAAGAAATTGAACAAAATTTATTTTCTCTGCAGATCAACACGCTCTTTTCCTTGTGTCACCTGATTGTTAGGTGGAAGAGAGCGGAGCTTAGACACCGAGCAAGGCTCTCACGTAACAAGCAAGATTAGAACTTTGTATTGTCTTGCTAAATTGTTGACCTATCAGTTCCGGCTTTTTCTTCCTTTGAGGCTTCCTTATGTATAGATAATAGATCTTCAGAAATCTATGCTGATGTTCACAATTGCTTTTCAGATGTATTACAGGGTAACGGGGTTCAACTTTCTCCCCTTCAAAATTTTGAACATTGCAGATTGAACGTTAAAGCAACGTGCTCAAACCCTTGCACACCATGATGTTTTGTGTATTTTTTCTTGTCATAATCATCGTAAAATATTGGCATTCATTATTTAGGTTTCATCTTTGTGATTTTGGACAATTTTGGAGCGGATCAACTCTTTTCAACTGCATGTCTAAAATAATTGTTCTCAAATGTGTCTCGACTAAGCTTTTTTCTTTTTTTAATGCAACCCTCCCAGTTTTTATTTCATAAATATTTTTCTTTTCTCTAGTTTGTCCATGTTGAAGTAGTATTTATTTTTAAATGCATCCCTTAATTTTTTTTTTCATGGTATCACTCGCAACTACTTTTTTCTCATATGTGCTTTCTAAATAATCTTTTATAGATCTATTTGTCAACTAAAATCTTTATTATTCAGTTACGTATACATAATATTAAACTAAAAACATTTTTCATTAAAACGTGCCCATTTTAACCATTTTGTTTTTATTTCATGTACCAAAAAATTCAATTAATTGAATTTGTATGTGCGTACCATGTACTTCTAAGTAGTTTAAAATATTAAGAACTGATATTTTTAGAGTTTTTAATATATTCATGTCTTTAATTTATGTTTATTTAAATAAAAGTCCCGACTCCCCCACATTCTTCCATGTGGTTAAATAGCCCCACGGGATTTATTGGTCTAAAATGTTAAGAGGAACAAAAGCATCATTTGATGTTTATTTATATATTGATTTTCTTTTCTAATTCTAGATATGGAAATAACTTTTCTCAAAATATAATCTATTTGAATTTTTTTTTCTCGTAATTTTCTTAAGCTATACATTTAAAAAGAAAAAAAAGATGACCCTATGAGCTTTTTCTTTTCCTAATTGCTCTGCTAAAATAATTGTACTCAAATATACGTCCCTATTTTTTAAAAGGATAAATATATCCCTGTTTAAACATATCTTTCGTGTTTCCTTATCAAATACTATTTTTTCTCAAACGTACCCTTTAAATAATTTACTTGCTAATCTCTCTCACTATTTTTTCTTTTAAATCTATTATACTTAAATAGTTTTTTTTTTTAATTTACAATATCCTATCTTCCTAGATGATAATTAATTAAGAAAAATTAATTGACAAAAAAACTCATTCATATATGTAAAAATTTAACTCACTGAATATGCTTGCAGGTGTGTTCCAACTAGTAAGATTCAAAATCCAAATGATAGGATATAAAGAATTCAAAATGACACGTTTGCCAAATTTCGAATATAAAGAATAATTTGTAATTATTCCTAAAAGAAATGGTTGTTACGTTAATTTTCATCCATGTCTCTCCCATATAAATTAAACATAAATATTTTTGCACTGTTTGCCTTTTAGCTCACACATTAACAATTGTTTGTTGAACTTTTAATTTTATCAAATTGTATCTTGAATTTATAAATATGTAGCCAATCATTTTAATGATAACTATGTTAATTTTTAACTGTAGTTTACATATGATTTTCACATGGCTCTCTAATTAAGAGCATGGAAAATTATTTTTTATGAATGTTAACTCAAATTTATATTTACAACAAAGTTAATTCAAAATTTTCTGTTTTGATGAAAACTTAATTAAAAATATTTATCACGATAAAGTTGAGTTAAAAATATATATAAATGACCACTCATATCATTTCTAGCTATTCATGTGCAAGATACATATCAATTTCACTAAAAAAACTAACATCATCATTAATATATGATTTGTTATAAATTTGTAACTTCAAACAACACCAAAGTTAAAAGTTAAAGGAGAAAGTTGTAAATGTGTAATAAATTCAAGAACAACAGTGAAAAAACCATATACAGAATAGCGACCTAGAAATAGTAATTTTATCTCTAGGGAATTCTTTGTTTTTAAAGAAAATGTACTTGTAATTAATTTATAACCCAGTCAGAGATTACAACAGGACCAATAAATAAGGGAGATGACCCTATTCAATAAAATTCCTTAAGCTAAATACAAACAAAGTTGGCTAAATTGTGGGCTACCGAGTTCCCCTTTTGGGTTACGTAGCAAACAGAACCAGTATTTATAGCATCACGAATGTCTTCCATGATTAATGCTTATGGGGCTCTTGACCACGGCTTTCTCATGGCAACAACATTAATAGCATCCATCTCAACAACCCAATCAACATACCTCCTTCCACACAAAATGAGTACCTTCCCAAACTGCCAGACACTTGGCCATATGTGCACTAAATTTTCCAATTACATGCAAAGCTGCCACCCCAAGAACTACTCCAAAACTATCTCTAACGTAAACACTGTTCTCAACATGATCAAAATACGCCTTAACTGTAACGTCCTGCCTTTTTGGGCCTTCACTTAATTTGCTCATACGTGATTTCTTATCTTTAATTCTTACTTACTAATAAGAAAGATACTGGATATTTTCTTAAACATACTTAAAACTATTACAACATCCGTTGCAATGTAAACTTAAAACACAACACAAAACTTGACTTAATAATTCTTCAAATCTTTTCATAAAATTAATTAAAAAGTGTTGCAACTTCCCGCGACCGAAGTTAATTCGTTGCAATGTAAACTTGAAACATAACGCAAAACTTGACTTACTAATTCTTCAAATCTTTTCATAAAATTACGTAAAAACTGTTGCGACTTCCTGAACCGAAGTTAAGACATATGTTAATACTTGACTTTAAAATTATTCAAAATATTTCTTAACCTTGTTAAGAAATATGTACTTTTGTAAACTTTGTTAAAATATCTTTTCAAACTTAGAAAAGCTTTTCATTAAAACAATGAAAGCTTTTTCTTAATACAGCAAAAAACTTCTATAATGGTATCCATATTCAATCATTGCATCTGTCCCCATAACACCGAGCTCATCAACTAGTCTTACTGGCCTTTCGTAGCACTACTTATAGCATGAAGGAACTTATAATAAGCTTATGTTTAGTAAGTCCAAACAAATCTCACAAAACATAAGAACACTTTTTAGAAAAATTTTCTCATAAAACATCTTTCATTAAACATTTTTCTTAAATCTTTTCTCGTAAAACGTTTTCACAAAATGTTTTTAACCGTAACACATTTCTTATAACATATTTCACATAAACATTACTTGTAAATAAGACACTTTTAAAAAGAAAAGCAGGCAAAGACATAATATATAACTCCATTTATGCTTTTTTTCTAATTACCATCTTATCATCAATCTTAACTTACTTGATCTTCTTATCATTATCCTATTTTTTTATCTTGTAAACTTAAGTGATCGTACCAACATCATCAATTACTTATCTTTAACATGTCGGTTTAGATTACCAACCTTGTAACCTTATGAACATTATGCATGACGTATCTTAACGTCTATAACATATAGCAAAGGCATAAACATTACAAATCATAATTTATACATTAAAATATTTTGCATAATAAATTCAATACATTTCAAACATTTATAAAGCATTGGAAAATAGTTTTCTTCATGCCAAAGGTGAGGTTTGGAACTTACTTAGGTTACGCTCTAACGTTCTCTCTTTATACTTTTCGTTTGTCAGTTTGCTTTTTGTCATGTTTAGGAGACACTTGACTTATTAGTTCACCTTTCTTATCACCGACCTGCTTGATCAATAATAGAACTTAAACATTAACCATTCGTTCCTTTTTCTTAACTTCATTACGTATTGATTGTTTTTTTTACTGCTTAACCTTTTTGTTCTTAATCAAATCTCCCATCTTACTTGAGGGTTTTATTAGTTAACGTAATATGAAACATTTTCTGTCAGTATTTTGCTAATTTGGAAGGCTCGGGTCTATTTTAGCGATTTTCTTAAAAATGGTGTTTTTACCCTTTATGGGTCTTTCGTAAGTCACGTAACTTAAACATTACTTAACTAAACTTTTCATTTTACTTCACCGTACCATCACTTATAGGTTGTAGAAAATTTTCCGCTTTGGGGTGTTTTCTTAAATTGGATGGTTTGGGGTCTGTTTCTGTCGTTTAACAAAAAAAGACTATTTTGCTCTTGATGGGTCTTAGGAAACATTTCAAACCTGTTAAAAACTTAACTTACATTTATTTCTATTTGTAATGTTGCAAAAAACAAAACTTCAGTTTCTTTTTCATAGAAAAATCCATTTTAGCAAAACTTTCTAGTTTTGACCTATTTATGATTTTTGCCCTTATCGTACATTCCTTAGAAAACTTCCAAATTCCTTTTGGGCTCTAAACATAGATTTACTTTCATTCCATAACCATATAGGCAGCCACTTATACTTAGTGAAAATTTTTTGTTCCTCTTAGTTTTACAATTTTGGCCCAAAAAATAAAATCTTGATATTTTTGCCCCTAAGACCAAAAACAACTATCCTATGCCAAAATGTTCATTTTTAAACAAGGATTAGACCTTTCAAAATATGATTGGTCTGATTCAAACAATTTCAAAACATTTTTATCATTAGCCATTTTAAAATTTTGTGATTAAATCTCGTAAAATTCATATCTTATTAACCGAGAAGAATTTTCACAAACTGTTTGTATGCTCAATAGTCTTGATGAGATCTATAACTTTCATGTTTTAACTATCTTTAAATTCAGCTTGTACAATGGAGTTTTTGGCTGATTTATAAATCTACCAAACTTTGCATAAAACTTTTCAATTTAGTTCTTTTAGAATTGCACAAAAATTTGTTCATAAAAGTTGTTAATCTCATTGTTTTGGACAAATTTAATGTTTAACTCAAAAAATGAATCATCCTTTAAGCATGTTAACATTTCATTTTCTTGAAAACTGTCCAAGCTTTGCTTAAAATCAAAGTTTGTGAAACTTTTTCTTTAAAATAGTAAATCCTAGTTTTAAGACATTCTCTATCATACATATATCACACATTAAAAAACACTAAATAATCATTTCATAGTGTCTTTAGTACATGCCATAGTCCCATCATCATACAAGCCATAGATATAACTCATGAAAACAACATATTATGTCAAACTAGGTTTTAGGATTTTTACCAATATTCTTCTCCAACCTTTTGGTCCTCCTTGGTAGTGCTTAGAACTTACTAATCCTCTTTAGCAAAAACCATAACAAATTCCATGAAAATCCTACTAAAAACTCAAGCAAAATACTCAAAAATTCTAAAAGAAAAGCTTAGGTTTAACTTCCAAAATTCCTTAATCTTCCTTTATATCTCTTGACTTTGCTTCAAAACATGATTTGAAGGCTTGGAATTATCAAAATCTTGAGAGAAATCTTTGCTATAGGGGCAGATTTGAGATGAGGAAATGAGAGAATTTTTCCAATGAAAATAAACCAACTTTCTTCAAAAAATACCCGCAGGTATTTATAGAAATAATATTAGGGACTAATATGAAAATTTTTTTGGCCTATATTCGTTAGTCACTGCTTTCCTAAGGGGTGGTGTGGCAATTTCTTCACCATTTGTGGAGATAAGATTTTATCCACTTAGGCCCCTTTTTGCAAAAATAATTAGTCTAAGGTTCAAATTACAATTAAAAAATTTTGCTCAACCACTTGTAGAACCCATTCATTTAGTGGGAGATGTGGCAAATTTTTTTCACAATTTGGGTGTTATCTTGTGGGCCCCCTTGTTTCCCAAATTATCCAAATTTACACTGCACTATATTTTTCTATACTATAGGTGTATTTCCTACAACCTTTCATACCAATCCACATCCTCTACATAGTATATTTCTTATACTACTTAACTTTATACAATCTAATTTCTACACTGTATTACTTTTGCAATATAATTTCTATACTGTATAACTTTATCAGTGTAATTCCTTATACTGCATTATTTTTGTAGTATAATTTCTATAGTGCATAATTCTAATCCTGTATAATTATAGACACTATAGTGCATTATAGAGATAGGTGTCACATTAACGGCAGTGTCTATAATTTCTATAGTGCATAATTTCTATGGTACCCTCATTTGATGGAACCTATCTCTACTTCTTTCTTGGCGCAGCAACAACTCAAGGGCCATCCAACATCGCACAGTTTTGGTAGTCATATAATAGCCTCTTTGCACGTTCTATGGTGGTTTGAGTGGTTGCCCTAATCCCTTCATGAACAAGTCTATTTCTATCCAACCAAAGGCTCCATAAGATCACACAAAAGACAATAAAATTACGTGCCAAACCTCAATCAGCCATAAACATACAAAGGGCAATATTGATGGTCAACACCATGTGTGGTTATGCACGATGGTCAAACTACCTTGCCCTACTCTTCTTGACTTCACTGGTTAGCTGCAAGAAAAGGGAATGCCTCGAAGGTCAAAAGGAGACACCAATGTGGTGACAGCCAAGGGCTCTCCAATGGTTAAGTAGGTTACCCATTAGGTCAAGAGAAAGGCTAAGCATAGTTAGAGAGAGACCACTTACTTTGGGGGTGGAGTAAATGCTTTTATTTATAGTTACCACTTGGATCAAGTGTAAAACAGGTTCGACCATTGACCCGAGTGCTCATACGATGATATTAAGGGGTTGGTGACAGGTGTTGTGCTTCCTGTGGTAGAAGAACTAAACCCATCCGAGGCTATATTGGCACCACGTGGGCTTGCAAATAGCTTAGCTACCACCACATCTAGTTTGGGCATACCTGATGCCGAGTAGAGGCATACGTAGTGTTTGAGACACGCCGAGGTAGGATTCTTCTTGTACCTTAGTCGGTGATGGCTAGGCTCTAAGAGGACCTTGATCCGACCAGATGGTGGGATGTAAAAGAGAAGGGCAACTTTGTTGATCAGTTTGGTCGGTGCATCTCGACTTGCTATTCCTAGGGCTTCTCGAATACACCCCTAAGAGTACCCAATGGACTTGGTCGGATGCTCGGCCAAGATGCATTTTCGAATAAAGGGGTCCCTAGTATGCTATGTATGCTCGTGTCAAGAGCTTCTCGGGACTGCTATCCTCAAATGGCTTGCTCAGAGCCTTATTTCATTTTCTTCCCCGAATGCCCTGCACCCCTGACACGTGTCACTTAGCAATTTACAATTTCCCTAATGGATGTAATCATTGCACCTCCTCATTCGCTGTGTCAACAGCTGCCTATAAATAAGAGGGATGTCCTTACTACATTTACTTTGCTTTTGAATTTAAGTATGCGTGAGTTGTCGAGAAGATCTTGTTTAAGACTTGGAACAAATATTTCCTAACCATATCATTAATATTTCCTAAGTAGGCAATTTTTTAATATGAACGACCTGTCTGACTCCTAAAATTGATCTAATGACAATTTCGAGGTTTTAACTACATCTAGTAGTGTTGAGTCTATCAACTAGCTGAGCCTTGCAAGATCCCTATTTCTGACTAGGGTAGCATAGCTGAAGAGAATACTCAATGAGGGCCAAGGGACTGCCTTCGATTAGGACATTTTTGACCTCCTAGATGGTGTAACCTCGATCCATCCTTGCCGAAGAGAGGACCCTTATGTTAGGGCGACTGCTTCAGGCACGCCTAGGCTAATTGTGAAATATGCCTGGCTAGCTGCTACACTTTAGACCAGTGAGGGGACATCCGGCTAGGGCAATCGGAGCCGAGCTAAATTTTTCGGTGAGCTTAGTGAGGAACTAGTCGGTTTAGCCTATGAGAGGCAACAAGCCGAGGAGGCTAAGCAAGCCAAGCAAAGCGCTTGCGAAGAGAAGGGCGAGCCTTCTCTAGTTAGGACAAGGATTTGGGGACATGTGGCCTATGGAGTTCGTCAGCAGGTAGGCTACTACTACAAAGTTTACGCTGACGATCGCCCATACTCAACTTGAGGCTCTTTGGTAGGAATACCATATCCCAGATGACATAACCTTAATCTTACCTAAGCTAGGGGACATTTAGACCTACCCACTTAAGGGCTACATCACCTTATATGCTGAGTTCTTCTGAGTGGATCTATGGTTGCTAATGCACCCATTTTTGCATCGCACGCTGAACGACTTAAATATGTGCCTAACCTAGCTCAACCTAAATTGCTACCATTCCTTGATTGGTCCATGGGTTATCTAGATGTATTCTTACACCTCTGAGATGACATGGGAGGTGTTAAACAAATGTTCGAAATGAAGATGCTTCCTCGGCAAGCTAGGTGGCATTATCTCCAAGGTTTCCACAAGGAGTTTATACTCAAAAACCCTAACTCGGACAATCGTGGAAGTTTGAGTGGTCCTATGTAGGTAGGAACTGGCTATTTTGAGCTAGAGAAGAGACCTTATCCGAATGGCATGTGTCAAGAAGGTTCGAATATGGCTATGTTTGGTCGAAGAGACCATGGGCCCCTACTGAGGTCAAGAAGAGTGCCGAGGAACTCCTGACGAAGCCTGATAATGTTTGGCAGTAGACCTTCCTATTGAGCAAGGAGAACCTATGCAAATATGGCTAGTTTAGAGGCTCTAATTTGTTGAACTCCCATGCAGATGTTCCCGCTGCTCGGCCAACTTAGGAGCAAGTTACAATAGCACGGCCTAGGGCCATCAATGTCCTTGGGCTAGGTAGGATTTGATCCAAATGTTGGTGGGCATGCCATCTATGTCCAGTTCTGAGGACTCATCTTGTGGTGCCTCTGACCTAGGGCCGCTAATCGTAAATGAGGACCTCAGGGATATGATCTTGTTTTACCCATAAAAGCTGCTTAGGATTAGAGGTCTTGCCCAAAACCCCCTTTTTTTTTTCCTTTCTCTTCTTTTTTTGGTGTCCTGATTAGCTTTTAACCTTGTTATCGTTCTTCTGTACACATGTTTTCCTACCAACTGTCTTGGAAGTACTGTATTTGGATGATTGTGTCCCTTTGAGACAAAGGAATGGCAAAGGTGACTGAGAAGTAGTAGAGGTTTGACACTGGCACCCCTACCCCTCAACCATGTTCCTAATAGGTTAAGCGCAGCTTCGAGTAAGGGTGCCTTCTGGACAAGTTTCTTCACTGCTTCTACCCCTAACAGTCTAATTCGACTAGGGGCAAAGACCGACCCAACAGCCCCTACACCCCTTTATGGTCTAGTATATCAAGAGCATGGTTCCTGATGAGGCCTTTTTTATCGAGGTTCATTGTAAGCCTTATGGGGAGAATTTCGAGGCCACCTTTAAGCACATGATCTGAGTAAGTGGGAACTTGCCCTTTGAGCTTGAATTCCTAAATTATTACTTCCCTTTCTTCTCTCTTTTTCTTTTTTTTTTTACGAACATTATGTTCAATAGGCTTGTGCAGCACTAAGGATTACCAACCTGTAGGTCGAGCAATAGGTCTTACTGTTAAAAAGAGGGGCCCTATGCTGCATAGCACCAGAATGAAGTTGAGGAGGGCTTGGCTAAACTAGAGGAAGAGGTAGCCTAGGTGAAGGTTGACTTGAAGGAGTGAAGATAGATGCTGCTTAGGCCATGAAAAGGTTGAGGGGCCCGAGAGGAAGCCAAAATCGCAAGGGCCGAGCATAATCAGTACCTCCTATAGGTACTTCCAAGCTTGCTTACTAATTATGCAGACTTGGTAGTAGAGAGCTTTGAGGGCACCAAGGAGTTCTCCAACCACTATTTCCTAGGCACGTGGGATTTTCACAAGATATTGTCACCAAGCATCCTGAGGCCATGGACTCTGACTGGTCCTGATCAGGGACTTTAAGGAAGATGTCGATGTGGAGAATGGAGTAGAGGACAACCAAGTCACTGCTCGGGGCCAAGCTAGGCAAGGCGCAATGGGGAGGAGGAAGGAAACTGGGCTATTGTGTACCTCGAAGATGAATAAATCGACAACAATGCTTAGCCAGATTACGAAGACTTCGATCATCATGCTCTTGTAATTTTGTTTGGGCCTAGGAGATGCCCGATTATTGTACCTCCATCTTATTGACTATAATAAATTTATTCCTTTTTTAAGCATTGAGTTGTTTGGACTAGTGGTTCTTATCATTTTATCTTTACTTACTATTATTTTTTACATGTGTGCTTTTTCCTCCAATAGCTTGTCACACTTGAAGTTTCATATTGTTTTGTATATATGTACATATACATTTCTTGTTAAGCTATCATGCTTGGGGGATTGAATCGTTGGTCCCTAATAGCCCCCCCAGACTTGGGAACACCTTTTTGTCCAAGTTTAGTTGTGGTCGGGCTAGGCCATTTATGTAGGCAATCCTCAAATTTAGGTGCTGGCCCGACCAGCCCTTGGTTTTGCAATAGGATAATGGTTAAATGCATTTGGTACAATACCATTTTTGAGTTACGAATGGTTTGCTCTTGTTTAGATGCAATATCCATCCACCGTCTAGTAGCCCCTCAGACGAGCAATCATAGGCAGCTTATCGTTTGGTGAATGTAGATCTACCATTTTTTTCGCAGTTAATGGTTGGCTTACATGCCAACCTACCCTTGCCAATTGGTTCAGTCTTTTATAGTTGGCATTGCAGCCAGGCAAGTTAGGCCTTTCCAAAAGTTAGAACTTTTCAAAAGGTGTCGTCTTTATTGACGTGTATTTTTACAATTGCTCAGGAGCTTTACTGTAAGTGCAAAAGTATGCCAAAACTATAGGACAAAAAAGGATTTTCGGTTCTTGGATTAGTAGTAAAAGCGCTTCAAATGCTTAGCATTCCATAGATGAGCAAGTATGTTTCCTTTATTGTTGGCTATATTATATGTCCCTAGTCGAACGATGCTAACCACCCTAAATGGGGGACGAGGACTGTGACATCCAAGCATTTCTAGTACATTGTAAATGCAATAATTGAAGGATTACAATGAGCAAAATACATGTCAACAATTATTGTTTTAATTCAATTTTTATAATAAATTCCATAAAAGTGAAAAAAAGGGATTTTTAAGATTAAAAATCATGTCATAAGCTTAAACATGAAAGGAAGGATATGAAAAAAAGCTAGAAAGCTGGAAAGCTTAATTAATGCAAAATGTATTGCAATAAATATTAAGAAAAAAATATAGTTTAAGGAAAATACTGTATAGAAATATAAAAAATTATGTAGTATTAGAATAATTCAATATAAGGATTATACTAAAGAACTAATGCAATGTAAGGAATTCAACCGATAAAGTTATACAGCAAAGAAATTATACTACAAAAGTAATGCATTGTAAGGAATTACAATAATAAAGTTATACAATATAGAAATTATATTGCAAAAATAATATAGTGTAGGAATTGTACTGTTTGAAGTTAAACAGTATAGGAATTGTACTATGTAAAGGATATAGATGAGTAAGGAATACTGTGTAAGTTATAATAGTATAGAAAAAGTATACCAGTAGTATAAAAAAATTATTGTTAGTGTAAATTTATACTGTTAAAAATTGATGTAGGACTCACATGATGACACCTTTTAGGTGAAAAATAGGCCATATCCATCCCCTAAGTGGACCGATTTTGCCTCAGTTTTGGAACAAATTTCTCTTCCATTCAAGTCTTTATGATGAGTCATTAAGCTTATGTGTCAAATTGGACAAATATCTCACTTTGTATACATCATTTCTATGCAAAGTTTGAACCAAAACACTTCATTTTCTTCCTCCAAAAACCGGTAGCCCCTCTAGCCTTTTCTCCAAAAATTTTCTCATGGAAACAACCTCCAATCAAGCTTTAAATCAAGTTCAAGTGATGATGATTAAGGATTGGTCACTTTTCAAGGTGAAATCCAAGCTTTTTCTTATGGATTTTAGTGGTTTTCTTGAGTTTATGGATGCGTTTTGAAGGGGGTTTTCCTATTGTTCATGTCAAAAAGGAATATCAAGGTCGAGCATCAAAAAGCTTGAAGAAATCCTTGACAAATTCTTAAACCCCGTCTTGAAAATATGTTGTTTTCATGAGTTAAGATTATGGTTTGCAATCTTTTAGGACTAAGGCATGTATAAAGGACTTCATGGCATGATTATTTTATAGGTTAGGTGCTTGATTAAATGTTTGAAAAGGTTTAAATAAGATTAAACCTTAGGAAATCAAGCTAAGATAAGTTAAGGTGCAAAAAGTGTGTTTAAGGGCATTTTTGAAAGAATCTTATGTTTGAGGCCCTTAAAGGTGGAACTAACTTTTGGGTTTATAAGTGTTTTATTGGAAACATCGAGTCAAACAACTTTTGTGCAGAAATTCTGCTTGAATTCTGGTCAAACAAGCTCATGAAGATGAAAGATTTTTGAGAAAAATTAAAACACAAAAATTATATATATTATCAAAATGGTTGGGTGATACGGATGGTTTGTTAAAATTCTATACAGATTTCAAGTTATGAATTTTAGGAGATTTTAAGCACAAAATTTCATAAAAAGGAAAACATCTTGAAATGTTTTGAATTTGACTAAGGAACTTTTCTAAGTTTTAATCCTAGCAAAAAACTAAATGTATTGGTATAAAGCGGTCATCTTTAGTCCAAGGCGCAAAATGTCAAAACATTATGTATTGGGCCAAATCATAAAGCCATATGAAACTAAATTTTCACTAAAAGGTTGGTTTTCTACACTGGCATGGGCAGTAGGTAACCTTATATGTTAAGCTTAAAAGTTTTTAAGGTTTTTACTAAGGAAAGAATGAGAAAAGTACGTTAAGGGCATAATCGTTAAGATTTTCATATCACAGGTCAAAACTATAAAGTTTTGAAGAAAAGAAATTTTACAAAAGGAAACCAATGTTTGGTTTTTGTAATGTTAAGAGTAATAAAGAAACGTAAGTATTTGTTTTAGAACGGGTTCCAAAAGTTTTATAAGACGCGTCAAGGGCAAAATGGTCATTTTCTATAAAAAGGCCAAAACTGACCCCAAAACACCCAATTTAGGAAAACAACCCTTGATGAAAATTTTTTATAACCCATAAGTAACAGATGGTACAGTTAAATGAGAATTTTAGTAAAGCCACGAGGTTCACAAAAAGCCCATCAAGGGTAAAATCGTCATTTTAAGAAAAATAGCTAAAACGCACCTGAGCCCTCCGAATTAGCAAAACGTCCTTAGACAAAAAATGTTCGATAATATGTCAAGCAATGAAACCGTCAAATAAGATGGGAAAATTTAACTAAAAGACATTCAAGTTAAGTAAAGGAAAAGGAAACCGATAAGATGCAAATCTAAGTAAAAGGAAATAACATTTAACGTTAAAAGTTATGTTATGTAGATTAATAATTAAAAAAAAAAAAAAGTAAGCCAATATTCAAGCATCATTTGAACAGGACACAAAAGCCAACAAATAGAAGGAAAAGGAATGAAGTCAGAATGCTAAAGCGTTATCCAAGTAAGTTTCAAACCTCACCTACAACATGAAGAAAATGAATATCAAATGCTTTGAATATGTTTTATGTTTGCATTTGTTATGCATAAAGTTTTAAATTTCATGTTAAGAACTTACAATCTATTTGCAACTGTTATGCTTAAAGTATGTTTGCATTTATTATGCATAATATTTTAAAGATCAATCACCTTTTGCAACATGTTTGCATTTGTTATGCTTAATATTTAAATGACAAGTTATAGAATATGATATGTTAGCATTTGACATTGTCACTAAAGTTAACAAGAAGGTAAAGTAAAGATGATAAGTAAGTGTCATATCAGCCTCTTTGATGTGAGGTATATAAGTTAAGTTAAAGTTATGACCTCCTTGTTCGATGGTCTTAAGTTTTCCATAAGGGAAGTATTATATTTATATTCTCATGATTAATGATGTTAATAAGAACGCTTAAGCTCACTAGATAAGGAAAGATATGAATGATGATAAGAAGTAAGATAAGAATGACAATAAGATGCTTATAATTAAAGGTTTATAATTGAGCATAAATGGAATCATACATTATGATATTGCTTGCATTCCTTTTAAGTAATGTTTTTATGAAGAACATTTTTTAAAAAACATTTAAGGAATATTTTATAAGAAACGTTTATGAAAAATATTTTACGAGGAAGTTTTTTTAAAGAATGCTTTAAAGTTTTGTGAGATACTGTTTTAATGTACTAAGCATAAGCTTATTGCAAATTCCTTCATGTTGTAGGTAGTCCTACAGGAGGCCAATAAGACTGGTTGAATAGCTCAGTGTTGTGATGGATAGATATAAAGGTTTGGTATGGATACCACTATAATAGTTTTTCGTTGTAGAAAGGAAAAATTTTCACTACTTTTAAATGGATGTTTTAAAAACGTCTTTGTGAATGTAATCATTTTCTTAGTAAGTTTTAAGAAACATTTTGAATGATTTTAAAGTTTAAGTTTTAAGCCATCGCTACTTTCTGTTGCCATGAAAGTTACAATAGTTTTACAAATGTTTTTAAGCATGTTTAAAGAAAAAAATTTACTCAGTATTTCTCTTTCTAGTAAGCAAGAAATAAGTTAAGAAATGATATTTAAGCAAGTTTAGTAACAGCCCAAAAAGATAGGACGGTACAAGGACTTTCTTCAAAACTATCTCCAACCTTGAAGATTTTGGCTGAACTCGCTCGTTGTAATAACGAGCCACAACTTGGTTTTGAGATACTTCGAACATAAGCCATGTTTCTCTTCTCTTCTACTAGGTCAAGACTCGCCATTATTTGCTCGGTGTTCTTTTGCTCGTTATAGTGTTCCACCCAGTAGCTTGACAACCCGACCTCCATTGGGATAGCTACCTTAACACCATAGACGAGGGAGAAAGATGCTTCTCTAGTTGCTGTTCAGGTAGTTGTTTGGTAAGCCCCTTAAAATTTTCAATAGCTCGTAAATCCAATCACCCTTGAGACCCTCCGACTTCTTTTTTAGGTTGTCCTTGATGGTTTTTTGGTGACTTTAACTTTTCCATTGCTTTAGAGGTACCTGACCAATGAGTATACATTCTTAACACCGAGTTGATTATATATGCTCCTTAGATCGATGGCTTTGAATTGGTTACAATTGTAGGTCATGATGATGTAGGGGATACCATATCAACAAATTATGTTCTTTCATATGAATTTGGTGCACTTGGCCTCTGTAATCTTCATGCAGGGTTCTACCTCTACCCATTTTGTGAGGTAATCTACACCTACAATGCAATATTTGAATTGCAATCGAGCCATAGGAAGAGCTTCGATAGGGTCAATGACTTATTTGGCAGACGCCCAAGTGCACATGATGAAAGTGAGTAACTTGGGGTGGTGGCTGAGTGCCTAGGCATACTATTGGCATTTAAGGCACCTTCATATGTACTCCCTGCAATCTTAGTCCATGTCAGCTAGCAATATCCCTAGCAGAGGCACTTGATGCATAAAGATCACCCATCGACATGGTTGTTGTACATGTGTTGTAGATTTCTTCCATAAGATACTTCGCTTTCATTGGTCCCACACATCTTTGGTATGGTACTAAGTGACCCTGTCAGTAAATTTTTCTCTGACATCATGTACCATTAGAGCTATTACGAATTCATTGGGCTTCCTCATAGTCCCTAGGCAGTTTAGTTATCATCAGGTACTAGATGATTGGGTCCATCCACAAGTCAGCTTAGGCGACTTCAATTACCAACTCGGCCTTTGAAATGCTCAACTTGATCAATCTTTCAATTTAGACCAATAACATATCAAAGTCCTCTAGTCTAGAAGCCAACCTGGCAAGCACCTCAGTTCTTGCATTTTTAGACCAATGGGTGTGGACAACCGTGAAACTCCTGAATTGGTAAAGCAATGATTTGGCTTTCTTCATGTATTTTATCATCCTTTCTCCTCAGGTCTAAAACCCTAAATTACTTGCTGGACCACAAGCATGAAATCGTTGTGGATATAGATGCAGCCTATTGCCAGTTTTTGTGTGATCTCTTGACTGGCAATCAATGCTTCATACTTGGTTTCATTGTTGGAAGCCTTAAATTCGAACCATAGAGCATAACAGGTCCTGTAACCATCTAGGCCGAGAAGCATAAGGCTGGCCCCTAATCCATTTATTTTCAAAAATCTGTCAATGTACAGTTTCCATGCAAAGTGGCTGGATTCTTCCGTACTGCTGCATGTTTAGCAAGGATCTTCTGTTTGTGCCTTACTAGCTGAAGATGTCACCTGATGGGTTTAGTGAACTCCACAACAAAATCTACAAGGGCCTGTGCCTTTATCGCTGTCTGGGAAATGAACTAGAACTCAAACTTCTTGAGCTTGACCGAGTACTTCATGGTTTGACAAGAAATTTTGGATTTTAGAGGACTAGCACAAAAGTTACTTGGTCAAAACTCAGATGGGGTGTCTTTGAAAGTATGGTCGTAGCTTTTAAGCGGATGAAACCCAGGCGAGCATTAGTTTCTTCGATAGGGGTGCCTCTCTTTGACACCTTGGAAGGCTTTGCTAGAATAATAGACAAGTTTTTGGTTTTTTTCCTCTTCTTAGACTAAGACCAAACTGATTGCCTTCTTAGATACTGTCAGATAGACATAGAGCATTTCACCTGCTAGAGGTTTGGACAAGAGCGGAGGCATTTCTAGATAGCTTTTAAGGTTCTAAAAGGTTTCCTCTATTCTTTGTTCCACTCAAACCTCCTCTTGAGTTCATAAGCACTTGTTAGTGGACCATGAAACAAATCATGAGAATGTGCTGACCATTCTAGTGAGCTTCTGGACCTCTTTAATCATTTAGGGCAAATGTATGTCCATTACAGCTTAGGCCTTTATAGGGTTAACCTCTATTCCTTGATGATTAAACATGAATTCGAGGAACTTCCCGGATTCCACCCAAATGTGTAGTTGACTGGGTTGAGCTTTATCCTACATTGTCAAAGTACGTTAAAATAGTCTTGGAGGTTTGCGATGTGGTCCCCTACGTTGGTTGATTTTACGAGCTTGTCATCAACATACACCTCCATTGTCTTATCGATCTATCGGGAAAACATTTTGTTGACCAAGCCTTGCTAGGTGGCCCTGGCATTCTTTAATTCAAATGACATGACAAGACAATAGAATAGGCTTTGGTCGGTGACAAAAGAAATTTTGACCTAGCCTTCCTTGGCCATTCGGATCTAATTGTATCCAAAATACACGTCCATGAATCTTAATAGCTCATGGCCGGCTATTGCATCAAATAGCTGATCTATCTAAGGCAAGGGAAAGCAGTCCTTTGTTGGAAAAAATAAACGCAGTGAAATTTTAAAATTTTTAAATCAAAGCCTTTTTTCAAATAACAAGTTTGACATGCTATGTATAAAAATTAATTAAAGATCTTATGTATCTCTTAGAATTGGAACCGTATTTCTAAAAAAAAAAAATTTACAAACTACTACCAAGAATCGCATTCAAAAAAGCTTCAGCCAACTAGTCTTCTTTGCTTTTCTTTTTTCCATTACCATAGTAAGTGTGGGCACATGTCGTTAAATTCTCCTCTTGGCTTCGTCTCCTTCCAACCACACAAGAGAAAACTAAGAGCTAAGGTTTAGGATGCTAAACAATAGCCCTCTTGGAGTTTTAGAGTTTCTCTCACTAGAATACTCTCTTAAATCTCTCTAGTGATCTAAATAATAATAGGAACAAGTATTGTGGCGTTTGGCCAGGGCGTACTCCCTCAAGCCTCCATAGGACCCACCTTGCGGGCCCCCCAAAATTATGGCTCTTATTAGTAAACCATCCTCGTGCCGACCACTCATCCGTATTGTCCCCTTTGGGGCCCTTTAGCCCCTTAGGGTTTTTCTTTCACGTCCCTAGGGTTCGAACCTCAAATCTCCCTTAAGAGGTTCTTATTTCCTTCTTGAGTACCAATTGAGCTACTAGCTTAATAAGAGCCATAAGTCCGGGGGCCCTGTAAGGTGGGTCCAATGGAGGCTTGAGGGAGTACGCCTGGGCCGGATGCCACAAAAAAATGCTCGTTTTAATTGTGGCATCCGGCCCGTGCGTACTCCCTCAAGCCTCTATTGGACCCACCTTGTGGGGCCCCCGGACTTATGGCTCTTATTGGCAGACCATCCCCGTGCCGCCCACTCATCCGTACTGTCCCCTCTAGGGCCCTTTAGCCCTTCAAGGTTTTCTTTCGCGTCCCTCGGGTTCGAAGTTCGAACCTCAAACCTCCCTTAAGAGGTTCTTATTTCCTTCTCGAGTACCAATTAAGTAAATTATAATTTCTTATAATAGTAATAAAAAAAATATGTATGTATGGATCCTGGGTATGCTTTTCCTTTTCCAAACTATGATTTCAAATACATGATTTTATTTATAATAGTTTTACTTCAATTTATGCTTAAAAGAATGAATGTAACGACATCTGTGACGTCCGTAAGGGGGGCGTTACAAGTATCCTATTTATGGTAAGTGACTAGGAGTCAATTTTACTTAGAAAAGGTTTCTAAATTCAAAACTAGATCAAAATCCGAATCAAAACATGTGAAAACACATATTATGATTTTTGCTTGATCAATATGCTGAACCTAGCCACCGATATGCTTATCCTGGCCATCGGCCTTCCGATCCTGACCGTCGACCGTACTGATTTACATGATTTATGCTCTACTAGCCTACCGAACTAGGACATTGGGCTACCAACTAACGCTGATATGGAAATCTTTATAGATCTTATTTTATATGTGAATTTTAGATAGAGCCTCAGTTTTAATTCAAAGAGTCCAATAGACAAGTTATCTGATTAAAATAGTCATAAATAGATAATCTCATATCAAATAAAATATATTCAAATAATTCAACATATTTATCTTGAATTAATTTACAAAATTAATCTAACCAATAAACTAACATAAATTATTAAATTCCAATTAGCCAAATTTAAGCAAATCTAAGAATTAACATAAGTTATCAATACGTGGGAAAATATGTTGTATCATTATAAGAAATATTATGAGTTAGCAAAAGGGACTTGATGGATATATATAGATCAAACTTCTATAATAATAAAATAATATATTCCATATACATATTTTATAATTATTAACCCTAATGCTTTTCAACTAAAAGCTTAGTGCTATACTCTCGAACTATATAAAATTGCGATGCTTCAATAAGCTTATTATCCATAACATATCATAATATGTGTCATCCCTATAGGATATTCATAATTGACTTAAGTTTAAATTATGTTTTACCTTCAAGATTATTTTTATGTTATGTTCTATTATCTCACCATTGGAATACTTACTATGCACCTATGTATCCAAATGGTTGAGCACTCTAGTTTTCTAACTACAAGATAATGCCTATAAGATAATATCATTAACTCTACAAAAGAGATATAGATTTCATATATCTGAATAACAAGTCTACATCAATTAAGAGTCATGTCTCTAACATACTAGTATGCATACTATCATCTAATTCAGGATGTCACTCTTTGGTATATCAAAAGACACAAGCCAAGAATACAGGCCTATTAATTCATTTTAGGATTAAGATATAACACATATGATTTTCTAAAGTGAATTGATTTAAACAAGTAGAATTATTAATAAAATTGATTCAACTTTTGTCTCAATTAATACATCATCACCTATGACAATATACAAATATTTCTACGCATAGAATCTAACTCTAATGACCAAAATAAGCCATCTTCTATTAAGGATGTTGACAACATAACAATCTTAGCACGAATAAAGCATCCAACTTTATTCCCTTGATTACAGTCCTTATCATTTAGACCATTACCTTTAAGATTCATTTCTTCCCTATAATCTGTCCATCATATGCAATGTCTTAAAGGTTTAGAATGATAGTTTCATACTTATATTTGCCTATTATATATTCAACAGAAATGAACATGAAGAGGACAACATTTGATATATGAAAATAATGAACTCTTTATTGAGTAAATGTCTCCAAAAACTATTATATCATTTAATCCTTAGAGCACCTAGTCGAACAATCTCTTACTTGCCCTAAGTGAGTAAATGTAATAAGTTATGCATCCCTATAGCCTTGATTGGCTATAATGTCCTTAGATGCAATCTTACATATTCCTACATTTGCACTTACCATGATGTCCTTTTATCACATGATACTCCTGATACATATACTTATTATTCTTGTGAAATCTTGGTAGCATTAGTTATCACTACAGTGTTATCACATTACAACGATATTGGCTTACCCATGCTAGGAACTACCTCAAGATCCCTAAGGAATTTGCAGAGCCACACAAGTTCTTTTTAAGCTTCACTAGCTACCACTTACTTGCCTCCATCGTTGAATCTGAAGCACAATCTTGCTTGACACTTCTCTAAACAATGGTTCCTTCTCCCAAAGTGAACATAAAACTAAAGTCGATCTTTTCAAATACAAATAGGATTAAAAATCCAAATCAGTGTATCAAAAGATGTTAAATCCTCATCAGAATACACTTGAATACAACCTCTAGTCTTTCTCAAATACTTGAAAATATGGTTGACCATAACCCATTAGTTTGGTCCTAGATCTAACTGAAATTGACTTATTATCTCGACCAACGACAAATGTCAAGTCTATTAGACTAGATGCCTGCAAATATTAGATGATGTAATAAGGCTTTGGAGACAGTTAATTAATGAAGAGTTTATTTATTCATAAACTAAATGTTGCCCTCTTTATGTTCATTTCTGTTAAATAGATGATAAGCAAACAAAACTTAAAGACTGTCAGTCTAAACCTTTAAGATCGTGCATATGATAGACAGATTATGCAGGAGACATGAATCTTAAAGGTGATAGTCTAAATGATAAGGCCCGTAATCAAGGGAATAAAAGTTGGGCACTTTATTCATGCTAAGATTGTTATATTGTCTACATCCCTTATGAGAGATGACTTGACTTGGTCATCAGAGTGGGACTTTGCAAGTAAAAACATTGGTATATTGTCATAGGTGATGATCTATTGGATTGAGATAAAAGTTGATTTAATTTTATTAATAATTTTATTGGTTTAAATCAATTCACTTTGACAATAACATGTATTATATCTTAATCCTAAAATGAACAATGGGCCTGTATTCTTGACTTGTGTTTTTTGATGTACCAAAGGATGACATCTTGATTTGATAATGGTATATACACCGGTACGTTGGAGTGATGATTCTTGGTCGATGTAGACTAATTGTTCATAGATATGGAGTCCATAGCTTTTTTGTAGAGTTAATGATATTCTCTTATTGGCCTTATCCTATAATTAGAATACTGGACCACTCAACCATTTGGATATATAGGTGTACTAAATGGTATGCTATTTTTGAATAGTAAGTGTTCCAATAGTGAGAGGAACATAAGATAAAAATAATTGACAAAGTAAAACAAAATTTATCCTTAAGCTGATTATGAATATCCTAAGAAGATGTTACATATTATGATATGTCATGAATGATTAGCTTATTGGAGCTTTATAATTTTATATAGTTCAAGAGTGCAGCTCTAAGCTTTTAGTAGAGTAGCGTTAAAATTAATAATTATAATATATATATATATATCAGGGATATGTTCTTTTATAATTATAGGAGCTTGATCTATTTATGTTCATCGAGTCCCTTTTACTAACTTATAATAATTTCTATAATAATACGGCATATTTTTCCTACATATTAGTGACTTATGTTAAATATTAGATTGGTTGAATTTTGATAAGAGTGGATTTAATAATTCATCTTAGTTTATGAGTTGAATTAATTTGGTGAATTAATTTAAGATAAACAAGTTGAATTATTTAGATAATATTTTATTTTTTATGGGATTATCTGTATATAACTTTTTTAATCAAATAACTTCTCTATTGAGTTATTTGAATTAAACTGAGGCTTTATCTAAGATTCCCATGTGAATTAAGATATTCTAAGATTTTTAGATAATAGCTCGGTCGGCAAGCCAGTGGTTGAGTTTGGTACGCCGATGGAGTTGGATTGGTAGGTTGATCTCCTAGATCAGCATGCCGAACATGTGATAATGTAGTTATACGTTTTTTTGCATTTTTCATCAAAAGTTGATCCAAAAAATAATTTTGAAGCCTAAACTGATAAGGACTAGCCCCAAATTTGACCACTATATAAAGGAACTATTTCTTTATTACTCCTTAGATCATTTGAGAGGGAAAAAGTGAGTACTCTAGTGAGAGAAACTCTAAAACTCTAGGAGAGCTATTGTTCAACATTAGGAACCTTAGCTCTAGGTATTCTAAAGTAGTTGGAAGGAGAGTCACTAGAGGAAAGGCTGTATGACGTGCAACAACCGTCTGATCATGGATAGATAATAGCAAAGAAGACCAGTTGGTTAAGGCTCTTTTAAAACGTTCTCCTTTTGTCGATTTTTCTGCTGTCTTCAATAAACAAAAGAGGTACGTAAGATCTGTTATTAATTTATGTACTGTCAGACTTATTATTTGGAAAAGACTTTGATTTAAAAATTTTTTAAAATTCTGCTGCGTATCATTTTTCAACAATTGATATTAAAGTCATGTTTTTACGTTGATTTTATAGGTTTGTGATTATGTTATGTGCATAAATTATGTGATCTTAATCTCTCCTATGGTTGAATTTAATTATTCAGAGAGTTGGCACTCTAGGGTTTCTATATAATTAAATAATGTCATGAGATTTTATGGTAGATGTTTATTAATTAATTATGGTTAATTAAATTATTATATAAATTAATTAATATTTCCAGTTATGGTTCCTTAGATGTTAGAATATATATATTGGTTTTTCATATAATTAGATGGTGGTCTATTATCACTATCTTGGATTTATTATTTTAATTTTGATTTGTAAAATTTGTATTAAAATAATTATTCTAAGAGAAGACGGAGCTAGAAGAGGGAGATTATTAGAGTTCTCTATGTCTTTTTCTATGTTTATAATTTTTTTTTTTTGTTTTTGAATTGTTGAAAAATAAATTAAAAATTGCTTAAAAATAATTTTTACAAAAGTTTAGAAAAACGCTAGTTTAGCGTCAGTGAGCAGGCCGGTTACCCAATATCGATAGGTCGATGGTCGTTGACTAGTAAGCTGATATTTCATATCAGTAGGCTGACAGCGAGCAGAACCGTTTTTTAAAACAATGCGTTTTTTGATGTAGTTTTTATTTTGTTTTTTGAAACAATTCTAAGAAGCATAAAAAGTTATAAAAATGCTTGCTTATATTTGATATATGATTCTTTATTGTGAATCAAAATGTCTAAAAATACTTTATCTTCAATACTTGATAAAATACATTAACTAGCGAGAACTATAATAATTAGAAAAGGAACATAGATATCGTCCTATCCTTTGAAAAACTAAAATTTGTACTAACCACACTGTGTCCTACTAAGTCTACCAGTGAATTCACTAATGAGCAAATCTAAATGTATGATTACTAGAAGGATGCTAATGATCAAGCCCGTTGTTATATTAGGGCTAGCATGAATAATTTGCTACAAGCTCAGCATAAGGATTATGAGATTGCAAGGTAGATCTTAGATAATCTGGAAAACATGTTTTGAGGCTAAACCTTAATGAAACAATAAGGCACTCTTCGGAAGCTCCTCAACTACAAACAAATGGGATAAAATCCCATTCTCTAATAAGTGTCCAAAGAACTCATTGGATAGGTATTCTCTACCTCGATCGAATTGAAGTGCTTTTATGGGTTTACCTAATTGCTTCTCCATTTCAGCTCGAAAATTTGTAAACTTGCCAAAAATTTCACTTTTATAATGCATTAGATAAACATACCCTATCTTGAGTAATCATTAATAAAAGTGACAAAATACTTATACCCTTTTCATGCCTTGATGTTCATTGGACTATAAACATTACTATGCACAAGTTCTAGAACTCGTTCAGCTCAATTGTCCTTAGACTCAAATGGTTTTTTGGTCATTTTGCCCTCCAAACAAGATTCACATTGTGGTATAGATTCCACTCTAAATGGCTTAAAGGACCATCCCTCACTAACCTTTGAATCCTATTTAGGCTAATATGGCCTAATAACAAGTTCCAAAGATAAGTCTTATTATAGTGAGAAGTTTTAAATCTTTTAGAATTATCATTAATCTTTGTGTTCAATAATGAGTTCATCTTTTATCTGATAAAATATAGGTTGTTTGCATCTATCCACTACAGATAAAAGATTTATTTTTACGAATCACAACTTTATTATTAAAAAAACTAAATAAGAATCTTTAAATAAATAAGCGACAAAAATTAAATTCCTTTTAAGTTTAAGAACATAAAAACAATCTCTTAAAACTAAGCTCCTATAACTATCAAAATAAAGATGGACATCTCCTATTGCTGAGGAAACACTAAGGATCCATCATCCGTCCGAAGCATAAAGTGCTTATATACTAGACTTCATATTTCCTTGAACCCTAGTAGAGAAATACAAACATGATTAGTTGCTCTAGAATTTATGACCCAAGTGTTGCTTGATTATTCAACTAAACAAGTTTCAATAACCAGAAGTTCGTACTTACCTCCGTTAGATTAGAAGTCCATGCAATTCTTCTTCATGTGCCTAACCTTCCTGTATAAAAAGCACTTTAGCTTCTTTGTGCTTCTTTTCTTTTTCTTCTTATCCTTGCCTTTTGCCAAAGTAAAAGACTTCCCATTCTTGGCCTTTAGCTTCTTTCCATTCCCAGAATTGGAATTAGAACTAGATGCAACCACTAAGTTTGTTTTATCACCAGCCGAAACTTCCCTGATCAGGTTTTCAAAATCCAATAACTACTTCATCAGCTCAATTAAGGTCACATCTTGTCTATTGCTTAAGTTATATGAAGCTCTAGAAAGAGTCTCAAAGACCATAGTCATCTGTGACTTAACATTAATGTCGACTCTATGGGTTTTAAGCATCAGTGAGATAATCTATGACTAACATCATATGCTCTTTCACAGAAGTCCCTAATCTTTTCTTGTAATTAAGAACCTTCCAAAGTGCACCTTGGTACTTCGTCAAGGCTTGGCCTTCAAACATGTCATCAAGATTATCCATGATCTACCGATTAGTTTCATGATCTTCATGTTGAGCCTGTAGCACATTATTCAAGCTAGCCATAATATAGCAATGGGCCTAGTCATCAGCCTCATTACAGCGATCATATACTTAGATTTGTTCATTAGTGAATCATCGATAGGTGCTGGAGTACACAGTGTGTTTAGCACAAATTTTAGTTTCTCAAAGGATAGGACGATATTCAAGTTCCATTTCTAATCATTATAGTTCTTGCCAGTTTAAGTGTTTTTATCAAGCATACAAGATAAAACATTTTTAGACATTTTGATTTACAAAAAAGAATCATATACTAAACATAAGCTAACATTCAACAACAATTTAGTAATATTATACAAACAAGTAAGCATACAATGTTTTTATGTGTCAAAACTTTGAAAAAATCATAACCTTGCAATGATAATTCCTAATTCAAAATTCAACAAGCGACTTAGGGAAGACTTGCCAATTTTAATTAGGAACATGGGTCCCTCCAGTTAGTATATGCCATCCAAGACCAATCTAATCTAGCATATACTAATAATTATATTTTTTTTTGCCATTAAATTTATTAATATAGCTCCTAGGGGAAATTAATAATAAAATTAATCTTGAGTATTTAACTAGCATTTCAACTCCTTTATCTATGGTTTATAATCAACATTTAAGGGTGCATAATGATAAAACATGCTAAAATAAATTATCCTATCAAAGAACTAACTCAATACATGATGCATCCCTTCCTAAGGGTTGGAACCTGTTAGACATATAAGCCCTAAGGAGTAAAAATATAATATGTTTTTGGAGATATTTTTATCAATAAAGAATTTATTTATTATTTATATACTAAATCTTGTCCTTTTTACATTCATATTTGTTGAATGTATAATAAGCCAACAAAATCTAAGATTGTCGGTCTAAACCTTTTAAGAATTAGGCATATGATGGATAGATTATATGAAAAACATGATTCTAAAGGTGATGGTCTAAATCATAAGATCCATAATCAATGGAATAAAGTTAAGCGCTTTATTCATGCAAAGATTATTTTGATATCTATATCCCTAATGGGAGATAGTGTGTCTTGGCTATCGGAGGTGGACTCTGTGAATAGAAACATTGGTGCATTGTCATAGGTGACGATGCATTAGATTGGGACATAAAGTAAATTGATTTGGATTAATAATTTTGTCTTAGCAAATCGATTCACTTTAGACAATCATATGTTTTGTATCTTAATCTTGAGACGAATAATGGGCCCATTATCTTGACTTATGTCTTTTGATATACCAAAAGGTGACATCCACATTTTACATTGGTATGCATGCCAATACATTGGAGCCATGACTCTTGATAATGTAGACTTGTTATTCATAGATACGGAATCCATAGCTCCTCTTTAGGAGTTGTTGATATTCTCTTATATACATTATCCTATAATTGGAAAACTGGAGTACTCAACCATTTGGATACATAGGTGTAGTGGAATGGTATACTATTTTTGGACGTTAAGTTTTCCAATAGTGAGATAATGGAATGTAAGAGAAAAATAATCAGGAAGGTAAGACAGAATTTATCCTTAAGCCAATTATGGATAATCCTATGGGGATACGATACGTCATAATATGTCATGGAGACTTAGCTATTCAAGCTTCATAATTCTATGTAGTTCGAGAATGCATCTCTAAGCTTTTAATGGAGTAGCGTTAGAGCTGATAATTATGAAATGTATATCTAGGATATTGGGTTTCATAATTATCGAGAGCTTGAACTATATAGGTCCGTATGGTCTCCTTTGCTAGCCCACAAAAATCATATAATGATATGGCATGCTTTTTCAATAAATTAATGACTTATGTTAAATTATTAGATTGGCTAAAATTTGAGTTAATTGGATTTAATAATTCATTTTAATTTATTGGTTGAATTAATTCTATAATTAATTCAAGATAAATATGTTGAATTATTGTGGATAATATCTTATTTGTATGGGTTTATCAAGATATAATTATTTTAATAAGATAACTTCTCTATTGGGTTATTTGAATTAAAATTAAGACTCTATCAAAGATACCTAGAACTAATAAGATAGGAATTATCCAATAGGTTGAGATAGTAGCTATCGGATCAACCTTGGATTCGAATCAAATTCAAATTAGGTATCTACAACGACGTGGTCGACTGCGCCTTTGTATTGCAATGGACCATGACTTTTAGGCTCCGAGTCTGATTACGTGGATTCAAATTTGAAACTGATTCAGAGTCAAATTTTGAGGCCTTATTTGATAATGATTGACCTTAGGTCCGACCTCTATAAATAAAGAATGAGTTCTCTTTGTTATTTAGATCAGTTGAGATATCTAAAGTGAGTACTTTGCCAGTAAGACTCTAAAACTCCCCAGAGAGTTGTTGTTCACAAATCATAAACTATAGCTTTGGGTATTTCTTAATTGGTTGGAAGGAGAGCCGCTTATGGAAGAGCTATACGAGTGTGCCCACACACACACCAGTCATGGATAGAAAATAGCAAAGAAGGCTAGTTGGTTGAGATCCTTGTAGAACGTCCATTCTCTTCATTAATTGTGGGAGATTTTCGATAAATAAGGTTAGTAAGATCTAGTTCATTTATACATATAGCGTGTCATACTTGCGTTTTAGAAAATACTCTGGTATAAAATTTTTAAAATTCCACTGCATACTATTTTTTCAACAATTGGTATCAAAGCCATGGTTTTTACGTAAATTTACAAGTTTGTGATCATGCTATATGTATAAATTATGTGATATTAATTTCTCCTATGCTTGAATTTAATTTTTAGAGAGTTGACACTCTAGGTTTATATATATTTTTATGTTGTCATGGATTATATGGTAAAAGTCTATTAATTAATTATGGTTGATTAAATTATTATTTAATTATTAATTAATTAATGCCGATTATGGTTCCTTAGAGGTTAGAATGTGTATTTATGTTTTTCATGTAATTAGATGGCGGACTATCATCTCCTTTCAGGAATTTTTATTTAATTTTAAATTTGTAAGAATTTTGTAATTAAATAATTTGTCAAAGAAGACAAATCTAGAAGACGGATCTACAAGATGGATGATAACGTTCTGTAGGAATTTTCTGAGTCTCTAATTTTATGTTTTTGAATTATTGAAAATAAAATTAGAAAACTGCCCTTAAATTTATTTTCTAAAAATTTTGCTCGGGTGAGGGCGCAATCGGCCACGATACACATTGTGCGGTCGAACGTGGTTGCACGAGGCAGAATGGTGGCTTTGGTAGTAGGCCAAACTTTCAAATCTGACAGGTTGACTGTGGACGAGCGGTTGATTGCAATATACATACCATGGTCGATCGTGCCATCGACAGGCCGAATTTAAAAATTTGACAGGGCGGTCGAGAGTTGTGTATTTTGAGAAAAAGTAGGTTTTTTGGTGCAGTTTTATTTTTATTTTTGAGATAATTTTGAGAAAAATTAAATTTAGATATGACCGGGAATATGGAGTTTTTGATCTATGTGGGATTGAAGACTTGAAGATGGACATTACATAAAGAAGGATACAATTTGAAGATTCAGGAATGAAGAATCAATAATATGTTTCGATTATTCTCTTGTAAACTTTGTTTTCTTTTCTATAGGGTGGACCATAATATTAATGCTATTTATTATTATTTTGCTTGTAACTTTGCATGATTGCTTTGCTTGTTTGCTTTATAATATGATTTCTATGTGTGTTGATAACATGTCATATAGAATAGGGAGTGTCACTCATTTGAAATTGTTCATGCATGTTCTTAAAATAAAACCTTGATTTCAAAAGAATGAGCAGGAGAAGGTTTTTAAAGAGAGGACCTACGGCCTCCATCGTTAGTGCATAGGTAGCATATGGTGGTTCTGACCCTAAGGAAGGGATTTCATCATGCATCGGGTTGGGTCTCTGAGAAGGTTGGGTCTCCAGGTTGTATCATTTTTTGAAACCATGACTTTATTTTTCTTTAGGTTATAGAATAATCTCTTTTAGTCTCTTTTGGATTTCTTACAAACACATAAGCTTTTGAACGTGCTTCCAACTTGTTCGCTTCCTTGTACAGGGCATGAGTCGAACATCCCCATATGCGAATATAGTTTAAGGATGTCTTCTTCCCTGTCTGTAACTCGTGAGGAATTTTAGGAACCAACTTTGAAGACACATTGTTCAAAAGATAACATGCGGCTTGTAGTGCATATTCCCAAAAGGATAAAGGTAATGTTAAATAACTCATCATAGACCTAACCATGTCCCACAAAGTCCTGTTCCTTTTCTCAACTACGCCATTCTACTGTGGAGTGCTCGGCGCAGTCAAATGGGATAAAATCCTATTCTCTAATAAGTGTTCTAAGAACTCATTATAGAGGTATTCACCACCTCAATCGAATCGAAGTGCCTATATGGGTTTATCTAATTGCTTTTTTGCTTCAGCTCGAAACTCCCTAAACTTGTCAAAAGTTTTGCTTTTGTGATGCGTTAGGTAGACATACCCATATCTTGAGAAATCATCAATAAAAGTGACAAAATACTCATACTCTTATTGTGCCTGGACTTTCATGGGACCACAAACATCATTATGCATAAGTTCTAAAACCTCTTCAGCACTATTGCCCTTAGACCCCTCTAAACAAGATTCACATTGTGGTATAGATTCCACCTTTAAGTAACTTAAAGGTCTATCCCTTACTAATCTTTGAATCTTATTCAGACTAATATGATTTAATCGCAAATGCCAAAGATAAGTCTTATTAAAGTGAGAAATCTTAAGTCTTTTAGAGTTATTATCATTAACCTTAGTGTTAAGGAGCATGTCCATCTTAAGTTTGCTAAAATATAGATTGTTTTACATCCATCCATCATAGACAAAAGATTTGTTTTTACGAATCACCACTTTATTATTAAAAGAAACTGAATAAGAATCTTTAAATAAACAAGCTATAGATATTAAATTCCTTTTAAGTTTAGGAAATAAAAACAATCGCACAAAATATAATTATCAAAATAAAGATGGACGTTTCCCACTGCTTCAGCCAACACCAAGGATCCATTATCCATCCAAAGTGTGAAGTCCTTATGAAGTAGACTTCTCGTTTCTTTAAACAACTACAAAGAAATACAAACATGATTAGTTGCTCCAAAATTATGACCCAAGTGTCACTTGATTTCTCAACTAAATAAATTTCAATAACCAAAAGATCACACCTACTTCCTTGTGAAAAGAAGTTCTTGTAATTCTTCTTTATATACCCAACCTTTTCACAGTAAAAGCACTTTAGTTTCTTTAGGTTTTTCTTTTTATTCTTCTTATTCTTCTTCAAAAAATATAAGTCTTGGTTTCAACTTGCCAACCAACAAACTCCATGTAGGGAAGAAAACCCCTCCGCACAAAACAAAAACAAATATAGTGAAAGTGGACATCCCTATTTGAGCCCTTGATGTGGGATGATAATGTTATCTCCAGGGAGTTCTACAATGGGACCTTTAAATTGTTTTTATCAATTTAAAAAAAAAGAAAATGAAAAAAGAAAAGAAAATGCTAGCCGTTACTATAAAAATAAAAAATAAAAATAGTAATAAGAAAACAAAGCCACACCCGTCAAAAAAAAAAAAAAAAAAAAAAACTAACGGTAACCTTTTTCAAAATCAAACTCCCACCAAAAAAGAACTGCAGCAATTTGGCAACTCTCTCTCTCACTACTCATAAGCCATAACCCTACAAAAAATCCCCAGTTCTAAAGACAAAATTCACACATTTCTCCTACTAATCAATCTTTCTTGTTCTCTCTTTTGGGGAAAAAAAAACGTAAGCTAATAATAAGGCCGTAACAATGGCGACCCATAACGAGCGCTTACAGAAGCTGAGCGACGAAGGGCCTAAAATCCCAGTCTTGACAGTCTTAAAGAACGGAGCCATTCTCAAGAACATCTTCATCGTCAACAACTCTGACCACGATCAGCTTGAACGCGAACAAATCTTGATCGTTGGCCGACACCCTGATTGCAATATCATCTTGACTCATCCCAGTATAAGCAGATTCCACCTCCAAATCCTCTCAAACCCTTCTTCACACAAGCTCTCTGTAATTGATTTATCCTCCGGTAAGGCACAATTTTTTGCATTCGTGAATATTTTTTGGAAGGGGTTTAATTTTTGACAAGAAGGGGCTTTCTTGGTTCTTTGATGGGCTGTTTTGCAGTACATGGGACGTGGGTCTCGGAGAGGAAGATCGATCCATGGTCTCGAGTGGATCTGCACGAGGGCAACTCATTGAGGCTCGGTGGTTCGAGCCGAATTTACAAGCTTCATTGGATTCCTTTGAGCCAAGCATACGATTTTGAAAGCCCTTATGTTTCACCATCCGATGCTCTGCTGACAGAAGAGAAAGGAGAGGAAGTTTTAATGGAGAAATACCAGGTTTGAACTAAGCAAATCTTATAATACCGAGAAGATTTCAAGTCGAGCTTTGCCTTGTCTTGTTTATTCTGTTTTAAATTTTGGGGGAATTGAATAGGATGAGAATTCTTCACATATTGAAAACAAACCTGTTGAAGAAGAGGAAAACATAGTACGTTTGGAAATGAAAGCGCAAGAAGAAGAATGTGAGGTGAGAATTTTTTGTTTGAATCTAAATAAACATAATTTCTAACAGTTAAGTCTTCATAATGTTTATGTCTCTCTTTTCATTATTTTTTCTACCATAAGCTGCATCATGTTTACGGCTATCTTTTCATTATTTTTTCTTAGATTAGCTTCCTTATGTTTATTTGTCTTGATTAGGGTAATAACTCCTTATTCATGGAGAATAAAGAAATCCAGTCTCTGGACTTTGTTGTTGAGGCGATGAGTTCATTATTTTCTGAGAGTTTGGGAATTATAGTGAAAAAGGAAATCCCATCAGCACCTCCAATGCCCAAAAATTCGATGTGTTCACTTTTTGATGATGATGATGATGACAAATGTATTGAAGGCTCGTTGAAATATGTTGATCAGCAGAAGGAAAACTCGAGGTGCAATGATGGGAACTTTGGAACCGAATCAGGGCAACTCGCTTTGCCTTTTGAGGGAGTTATTCTGGACACTGAGTTTGCCGAAGCTGGAAAAGATTACTGGAACCCAGAACCATCTATTGTGACAGAATGGGAATGTGAAAGGGAATGTCCACAGAGCTCTTCAGGAGCACCAGAGAAAGAATTCGTATGTGAAGAGAAGTCTTATCTTGCCGCTCTAGCGCTTGAAGGGAGTGAGAACCAAAGTTTGTTCATAGAAGACTTTGGACAGACAGAGAAGTCACCCTTGCTGGTTGGTGAAGTCGTTGACGAGACTGAAAATCAGCATAATGACATAAAAGATCTAGACCCAGGAGCTCTCTGTGCTTTCGAGATGCCATATCAAAAGGGGAAGCAAGATAATTCCAAAGCATTTTATCATGAAGTACCTCCAGCTTCTGAAAGTCTGGAAACTGAAGACCAAAAGTTATTCCAGGGAGGCCATGAACAGAAGGATGTCTCTATCGAAGATTGTGAGCCTTGCGTGAAAGTTTCTGTGAGCTCATCATTCCCAGCTGAGGAGGCTGTCCTAGAAATTTCAGATGACAAAGAAAACCAGACTCCACAATCTA
>CAMOHE010026462.1:0-14960 GCA_946598075.1 Artocarpus hirsutus | reverse complement strand
AATTTGTCCAACCTTACAGTAACTAGATAATTGGGAAATTAATTAGCCTATGCATGTATTGGATCACAAATTAATGTAAGACAGTATATACATTATGCTTTCGACATTTTTGGTTGAAAAGTTCATGAGAATATATATATATATATTTATATTTATATTTAAACACAAAACATGATCCAGAATAAAGTCACGATTTCTAAGCACATCAAGACAACTTCAGAGAAAATATTCAACTAATTGTAGACGTTAGATATATAATCAAATGTAAAGTGTGTCAAATTTAGATTATCGTACTCTTATTAATGAATTTGGGCCCTCAAATCACTGTTTTTTGGATATGTTAAGCTTCATAATAAACTTGTTAGACTACTTACAGATAATGAACCAAGAAAATTGAGCTCATATGAAACAAAGATAATGCAGAAGAAATTAAAAATACCACACGTAGATTTTATAGTGGTTCACTCTGTTAAAAGAGCTATGCCCACTGTTTTTCACTATTGTAAGAATTGAGTATAGGTTGCAAGGATGCAAAATGGGGAATCAATTCGACAGAGTTTCAGTGTATTGTGTTTTTTTTTTTTTGTGTCCCTACAATGAATATGATATCGCCTTATATAGAGAAAAAAGTGAGTCGTGACTTCCAACCATCTGGCGTGGTGGAGTAATGACGTGAGAAATAACTACAGTAGTGGGATGCATGTCGGTCTGTGATAGGCCACAAGGATCACGTTCTCCCCACGTTCCAGTTCACGGTTGGACATGCAAGTAATCGTGAGTTCATGCTGATCGATCCGTTCGAACAAATACTTGAGAAACGGCCATGGACAACCTTCAAAAGATGAATATAATGCTAAAACATATATTACGCAAAGGGTCAAGTAGATCGATCCAATTGAACCCTCGAATTGGCTTGCACGCATCTACTTACGTCGAATTAGTAGGTCAGTTCATTCTATTTGAGTCAATCTAATTGTAACAATGGGCCGTCATTTTGGGCCTTAACAATTTAGGCCTGATCAAATTTTACCCCAACAGTTAGCCCCCCACTCTTTAGTCGATTAAATCAACTACAGGAGTGATTAGATCTCAACTTTAGTTTGATGACACATCACCTTGATCGGAACTTTGCATTCACACTTGAATCATTGCCCTTCCTTGGGAAGCCATGTTACTTAACTACCTATAACACGTGTCTCAACATGATTGGAAGGCTCCAAAATATCTATGTCGCACTGACGTATGCACCTGATCCAAAAAGACACTGCCTTGGTTTGAGCGGGAACTCGAATAGATGCAAAATTTTGGCCCTCGGATCAACTTGGTCAAAATCAATCCTGGCTGTTGATTGGGCTCCTTCAAATAGTATAAAACACATTTTCTCTCTCTTCTTCATTTTACTTCTCCCCCTTCAAACTCAAGGCGATTTTCCTCTGTTTTCTCGAGCTTCTCGACAATTTTCAGGCAAGATTTCTTCCTCCTCTTTTGCTTTTCTTGCGATTTTTCTTTCCATAGGCTTGTTTCTCTTTCAATTCTAAACATTTTGATATCATTGTTAGCCTATATTTCAAGAAAATCTACAGTCTCTTGATCTATTTGGCTCTCGAGAGTTTAGAACATGCAAGAACCGTTGAGATTCTTTGGGTTTTAGGAACCTTTAGCCTTTAGATCTTTAAAGCCCTAGATTTCCCTTTGAAAATTTGTTTTTAGGAGTAATGTCGAAAGCAATCGCTATTGATTCGAGTACAAGCAATGGTGAGGATCCCTGGTCCAGCAACGACAAAAAAGAAGTTGACGAATGGATCTACGAGCAATCCATAATCGAATCGAGCTCCAAAGTCAGAGGTGCTGGGACCATTAGAGAAGCAAACAACCCAACGAAGCAAAGAAACAGGCCTACAGGGCCTTTAAATAAAGTCGACCAAATCGAACAGCTGGAAAAAAGGAAGTACATTTCTCCAACAAAGGGGGTGTCATTCTTCATGAAAAATCTAGAGTCCATCTTAATTGAAGGGGATTTGTTATCTATAAGACCAAAGTATGGGATTCACACTTGGTAAAAATCTGATTGCTCTATCCAAAGGAACGAGCAGATATGTAGAATGACAACTGGTTTTGCGTATACACAAAGTGGTTAGAGCTCGGACTTCGACTGCCAATCCTAGAGTTCATGCTCGAGGTCGTCGGTCACTTCAACATCTCCATGACTTAGCTTATGCCAAATGGAATTTGGTTATTGATCGCTTTGATGATCCTCATTGAAGAAGTTGGCATCAACTTTGATATCCATGATTTTCTTCGATGCTACTTGTTGAAGTCGAACAACAAGAATAGAGGCTGCTTTTACTTTCTATATCGGCAGTAGTCGAAGCAACTCATTTCAGACTTTGTTAATGCGGATAGGCATTAAGAGGAAATATATTTCTTCGTTTCTATCAATCAAGACTCAGTTGAATTAACTGCTCGATTCCCCTTCCTATTTGCATTTGGTCACATTGGTAAGCACTGACACTTGCATTTATTTCAAGTAGTAATTCTAACTAATCCTTAACAATGCCTTTTTGCAGATTACAAGCTAAATCATCTAGCCCCTATCGGTGAGAGGTTTCGTGCGAGGTTGGAGGCATTGCTTGCATTGCAAAGACTTACTTGGACTGAAATTTCTAGCCTTGATCGACTCGAAAAGTCATCAATTTGGAAAAAGTTTAGAGAAATCTCAACATGTATTCCTCTTCAATTTCCAAAACAACTCGATTGGGTCTTTATATGCCGTGGTGCACTTTAGCGGTTATACAGTCCATCGAAATTCCTTGCCTCTCTCTAACGAAGAAACTTTTCTCATAGATGCTGCGTTATCAACAATGAAGGTTAAGTTACCTTCGGTTGATGACATGAGGAAAAGGAAAGCTGTAGAGAGAGCAACGAAGAAGAAAAATAGAATTGATGTTAACAAGTCCTCATTCCAAGAAAAGTTGGCTCCTTTAGTCATTACATCTGACCTTCCCCCACCACCTCCATTTGACATCCAGCCTCTAGTGTCGAAGAAGAGAAATGAGGCAGAACCTTCTGGCCCTGTCGAAGACGTCGAAGCAAGGGTTGCAGATAAGACCCTCGATGTCCTAGAAAATGTCAACATTCTTTAAGACAAAGAGGCAACATTGAGGGCGTCAAGAAGTTTCAACTTCTCACTTGACGAAGACACTTTTGGCAGGAAGTCATTTACTTGGCTAGGCAACAAATCGACTTTGGTCCTTGGACAGGTAAAACATTAAACCCCAACCCAAAATTTAACCTTGTTAGCATCGATCTATACTAAACCATTCCATTTATATAGGCCTTTCAGTTTCACAATATTTTTATGAATAAAGCTGCTTACAAAGACAAGCAAGCGGTTCTAAGATACCAAGACCTTGAAGAAAAGCTTGGGAAGGTCGAATCTGAAAGGGACGACAAAAAGAGAGAGCTAGACGAAGCAATTCGGGCCCTAACTAGGTCGAATGAGAAGGTCCTCAAATTGGATAGCAGGCCTCACCTAGAGGAGGAGAAGGTCTCCAACCTAACAAAAATAGTGGAGGCCAAGGACAAAGATATCGAAGACATAAAGGAACAGCTGCTCGACGTTCATGGCACTTCCTCCCTTAAAGCAAGGCTCGAGGCTTTCAAGGAATTCAAGTTGAATAAATTTGACGCTTTGGCTATTGACAAAGAAATTAGAGAACTGGAGGAATTGCTCTCTCCTAAAGAGTCAGACGTTGAGGTAGTCGAAGCAAACGAAGCGATTTATGAAGACGTTAGGGCTAAACCTCTTGCACCTAAGTCAGCCATCGAAGCACTAAAGGCAGATGAACAAGTCATCGAGCCTCCAGTCATGTAGGTTATAGAAAGGGAAAATAATCATACAGAGGGAGGGAAGATCCCTTAAAAATAATTTTGTTTTGTTTTGTAATATTCGGACAGTTTGTATTTTGATTTGAACATTTTGTATCGAACAACCTCTACTGTTTCCAATATCAAATTTCATTTAGATTCACGCAAGTTCAATCTTGCGATTAGCCATTCTAGTATAAATGGAAATCGAACGATAACTGTTCGAATTAAACTTTAATATGTGGCACAAAATTTAAACCAATGAGATGGTTTAATATACATTAAGCAAATGTCAATTTAAAAGGTCGAATACTAATGAGTTGATTTGACTAAATGAACCATAAAGTCAATGGACAATCATCATAGTAATAGGAAACCATGACTAGCAAGCCATGGTGGCAGTGTATGATCGAGTTCAACATAATTGATCATGCCACAAACCGAATAGTAATAAATTAAGCCATGATAGCAGCGTTGTGAGGTCAAACTTAGAACGAGTTGATCAAGTTAGAGTTGGGACTTGGCCATAAAGATGGCTAAGTAAGATCAAACTCAAGGCAAGTTGATCAAGCCTAGTGTTGGGTTGAGCCATGATGATGGCGATGTGGCATCGAACTTTAGGAGAGTTGATCGAATCCAAAGTTGAGCCATGATGATGGTGATGTAGGATCAAACTCTGGAGTTGATCGAATCCAAAGTTGAGCCATGATGATGGCGACGTAGGATCGAACTCTAGGAAAGTTGATCGAATCCAAAGTTAAGCCCTGATGATGGCGATGTAGGATCGAACTATGGGAGAGTTGATCGAGGGCTGACATGATGATACAACGCTTAATCGAATCCAAACGCGTTATTCAGGAAACTATGCTGCAAACCTAGGAAAATAAAATTTAAGATAATAAAGCAGCTGTGCTCGTTTATAATCCACAAGCTGCCTACATACCCATGTGTAGGGATCAAGCCGAATGTAGTTCATTTACATCGAGTTGAATAGAAAAATGTAAAATTTGAAAGAAATGCAGTTTGCGTTAGATGTAGTACTTCCGCAGGTGGTGTACATTCTAGCTTGTAGACCCCATCTTGGACGATAGCCTAAATTCTAGAAGGACCTTCTCAATTGGCTACCAGCTATCTAGCATAGGCTTCTTTCATATTTTGGAAGACCTTTCTGAGTATGAGCTCACGTTCCTTGAACTTCCTGACCGTCACTTTTTAATTATAGTACCTGGAGGCTACTTGTTGGTAGCGTTTGAGGCGATAAAATGCATTGTCCCTCTTTTTGTCTATCAAATCCAATGCATCCTACATCATTTCCTCGTTCTTTGCTTCATTTAGGAGCGAGTAGTTGACTCGAAAATCCCCAGCAACTACTTCAGCCAAGATGACTGCCTCTATTTCGTATTTGAGAAAAAACGAGGACTTGCTAGTTGCCATTCTCAGAGTTGTTTGATGGGCCCACAACACCATGGGAAGTTCTTCAACCCAATGCCCTTTCTTGGCCTCTAATTTCTTCTTCAAGTTCTTCATTCACTTCGTTGTCTCATTTGTTCGATCTTGTACAAACATTCGTCATCATTGTAGTCATCGCCAAGGTTGGCGTTGCTAGGTTTGTTGTGGCTATTGAAGTTGTTGTGATTGTTGTTACTGGTGCTGGAGTTGAATGGGTGTATAGCAGCTGCATCTTCCCAATAGGGCTATTAGAGGATTGCTATCTGTTCAACTATGGCGTCTAAAACTGCCACTGTGTTGTCATGGTTGCTGGAAATGCTGAGTACCTATAGTACAAGTAATAGTATGAAAACGAGGCAATCTGTGAGTTCTGGTAACTGATCTGGCTCTTCAAGGTTTGGTTCTCGCTATCGAGTTGCTTTTATCTCCTATCACGTTCCTGAGAATGTGTGGCTTGCTCCTGGAGCTTTTTCTTCAAAGCCTCCATTTCAACCATGAGGGCTTCCATTTGTTGATTTGCTTGAGTTGTCTTAGTCTCTTCACTTGGAATTTCTGGTACGTGTTGGTTGTTGGAGTTGTCGGCCATTTATGGTTGAGCTTAAAGATCTTAGAGTTGGCAATCTAAAGGCCTCACGGTGGGCGACAAACTATAGACGTTGGATCTACAATCAAATGTAAAATGTGTTAAATTTAGATTATTGTGCTTTTATTAATGAACTTAGGCCTTCAAGTCACCGTTATTTGGATCTATTAAGCTTCAGAATAAACTTGTTAGATTACTTGCAGATAATGAACTAAGAAAATTGAGCTCATATGAAACAAAGATAATGCAAAAGAAATTAAAAATACCACATATAGATTTCATAGTGGTTCACGCTGTTAAAAGAGCTACATCTACTATTCTTTACTATTGTAAGAATTGAGTGCAGGTTACAAGGATGCAAAATGGGGAATCAATTCGACAGAGTTTCAATGTATTGTGTTTTTTTGTGTCCCTACAATGAATATGATATCCCCTTATATAGAGATAAAAAGAGTTGTGGCTTCCAACTGTCTGGTGTAGTGGAGTAATAATGCTGGAAATAACAACAGTAGTAGGACACTTGTCGGTCTACGATGGGTTGCAAGCACGTTCCAATTCACGGTTGGACATGCAAGTAACCGTCAGTTCGTGCTGATCGATCCCATTAAACGAATACTTGGGAAACGGTCATGGACAACCTTCAAAAGATGAATATAATGCGAAAACATATATTAAGCAAAGGATCGAGTCGATCGATCCAATTGAACCCTCGTATTGGCTTGCACATGTCTACTTATGTCGAATTGATAGGTCAGTTTGTTCTAGTCGAATTTATCTAATCGTAACAATGGGTTGTCATTTTGGGCCTTCAAACAATTTAGGCCTGACTAAATTATACCCCAACACTAATTAATAAAAAAATGTTGCAAGAGTTGAAAAGTGATGCAACATTAGAGATACGCCAAGCCGACATTAAAAAAAAAAAATGCAAGCATTATATAATATGGCAAAAAAAAAAAAAAGAATTATAAATGTGAACCACGTGAAGATATTAGAATTAAAATTAATTCCTGAAGTCTGAAGAAACGCGTAAAATAAAAGAAGTTTGAAGCATATATACTATATACATGCTCTTTTTTTTCTTTTTCAATCGTAACGTTCTATTTTAGGTTATCTATTAGATGATTAGATATATATGCACAAATATATATTTTTCTTATTTATGAAAAGTGTTAGTTCTATACAGACACATGATTTCATCCGAAATAATGGAGCCAAGAGTGACTTTCATTAGTTAATCATTAGTTTCGCAAAATATTAGATGTTGTTCGTAGGCACTCAATAATTTTGTGGGATTGTTTTAAACGGCTAATAGTTAGCTAATTTACAATAAACCAATAAGCTATTTCTGAGTTAATCATTCTCAAGAGATTGCGTGAGAGGAAAGCTTTGCAAAGCTCCTAACATTGTTGAAGTTAAACGGCATCCCCTTTTTCTAATTGGATCAAAGGTAATACTGATAGGGCGGCTAATGGTTCTTATGTACTTACAGAGTGTGGGAGAATTTTTCGGACTTGTCATTGGGTATAACTTTTGCTTTTAACACTGAATTGATAGGCGTTAATATGGTAGTTAAATTTGTTAAATCATTCCAGTTGCTGAAGTACTTAGCTTCAACTACTTCCAAGTGTCTCACATTTTTCGTGAAGGAAGGCAAGCAGCCGATAGTCTAGCAAGTTCATCTGGATGTTAGGATGTTTTTGGTTCTAGGGTTCTGAATTTTGTCTTCCTTAGATCAATCATAATTTGGCAGGTCGTTCCGATTATCACTTTCTCACTAACCGATCCTTTGGATAAATATGTACCCCTTTTTTTCTTCTAGTCTTTTTTCTATTAGGTTTTAGCTAAAAGGATTTTAACAAACATATTTGAAGATGCTATAGCAAGATTAAAGTTTTAGGCCCAAGTCTTTGAGATCATCTTCTGCGTTACGTCTTGGTTGTTTTTGTCGTTCTCTTTGCGAGTTTCTTCTTTTGCGCATGCGTGCATGTTTTGTCTTCAATTTGGGCGCCTTCGGCCTTCAAATGTCTTGGTTTCCTTTAGCTTTCAGGCTTCTACTTAAATTAAAGTGTTGGGGGTATCAACTTAATTGGGGTATCAACATAATTGGGATGTCCAAGTTGTTTTATGCTAGTTGTTTCTTCACACCATTCAGCTAAAAACAATTTAATTAAATGACATTACAACTTGAATAATTAAGGTGAAAGGAATCAGCTTTTCCATCCCTTGGTCGTACAGTACCAGCCATACATCAGAATAGAAAATGCCTTTTGGGCTTTGTATTGATACGTCTTCGGCCTTTTAGTTAAGTTCCAGACCTTCAGCAAAAGTCTTTTTGCTTTCTTGATACGAACAATTTGCTATGTTATCCTTTGAACAACTACATATAGTGTTTATTTTAAAAACTTCAGGTACAATACCCAAAGGAACCACTGGTTTTGCCTAAATACTACTCGTATCCTACTTTATATGCATATGTCTAAAACACCTTCTCTATTTATAAAAATCATACTCAAAATACCCCTTAAAGCGATTAAGTTTTGAAAATTTTCAAGATTACCCTTTTCAATTTATATCAAATATTATTTTAAAAACAATTTAACTTAAAAATTAAATAAAATCACTTTAAGATGTTCAAATAAATATTTCAAAAATTTTTGAGAAATAAATTTCAATATTTAAGCAAATCCTTTAATTGTTTTTAGTGTTTTTTAAGTTTTTAAGATTAGTTTTATTTAGTATCTTGGTTTGATAATATTTTAAATTGTATATAGTTTAGGTTGGATAGGGTCATCTTAAATTTTAAAAAATTTAATTGCTTCAAGGGTATTTTAAGTATTATTTTTTAAATATTGAGATGTTTTAGACATTTGAACAATAAAAAGGGAAAAAAAATGATAACTCAGGTAAAGCATAGTAGATAATTTGGGTATTTTCCCAGCGCTTTATTACAAAACCTTTGCACTATTATGTAAATATTTTCATTTTGTTTATTTTTATGCCTTTTTTTTGTTGATCATCATAAAATTGCACTCTTTACTGTTGGGATTGGTGCTCTATAAGCATTGACATTGTACATATTGTTAATAAATAAATAAAGTGACATTTATAATTATTTTGGGTGCTCATATGTATTATGAATACATTTATAAACATCATGAAAATTTTATGATTATTTATGTAACTATAAATTTAACATATAAGTGTTATATGTTTAAGGATAAAATTTATAGATAATAATCTAAATAGTCCGTAATAATTAATTAAAGTTTTGAGATCTTTAATTAAATATTACAAGTATGGTCCAAGCTCATTTAGAATGAAATAGTTTTATCCTAGCTATTAATGTAGAGACATTGGATTGGAGGTACTTTATATAATGAGATGATATAAGACTAGACTAGATAAATTATGAATCTCTAATATTTATCCGTTACAAATAGAGTATTCAAATTTATCATTATGATGATCATATATTTGACAGTCTTAATCCTAAGTGTTAATTAGACTCATGTTTATGATATTATGTTTTTTGACTTGCATGCTAAGATTTGTCTACACACAGATCATAATTTAGCATCTTAAAAACATAATATAATAAATGGCTGAGAATAATATTATATAGATACAAAATCCATTCCTTCCTTGTAGAAGTCAGAAAAATAGTTCTCTTGAGTGATAATTCAAGGTTTGAACAGAAGAGCTTTCGTTCATAATAAGATTATGAATTAACTATTCATTAAAGAATTATTGAAACTCAAGGATAAAGAAATAATAAGAGAGGTGACAGAAATTGAATCTAACTCTTATTATGAACTATTTATAGAGGAATGACTTATATGTTATGATTATATCAATGAATTACTCGCTAATTTTCTTTGAGTAATTTTCACTATAATATCAAGAGTTCAGTTTTAAGTTTTTAGTGGAGTAACATTGAAACTAATAAATTTGGCATATTAATTAAAGAGTTTAATTAATTGTCAAATTTATTGGAGCTTGGGTTATAGGTCTATAGGTCCCCAATACCACCTCTATAACTGTATTGGATTTAATGTATAGAATGAATTATACATATTTGATTTGAAGTTATTGAATTTTGAATTAATTATTTCACACTTGAGATATTAATGTGACACAGAAAAATGTTCTTTGTGACATATAATATAATGTGATAAATGTTATCGCATTTAACTGAGCATTAGTTAAATTAATTAATTGATTATTTAATTAATGAGATTAATTAAATATGTTTTTAAATTAATTAATTGATAATATATGAATAATAAGATTATTTAAATTAAATTTAATTTTGTGTGACACAGGTGTGGCGGGACCACATTTTGTTTTTTCTTACATAGACACAAAATTCAATTATTAATTAATTTAAAATCTATTCTTAAATAAATATGATTTATTTTTAAATTCAAATATATATATATATAAGGTTTTATTATATATATATATATATATATATTATATAAATGAAAATCATGTTTACGTACATTACAATGTAAACGTAAACTTTTATTTATATATATATTAAAAATTAATCGTATATTTGATTATCAGATATATATATACATATATATATAAATCAATCACGTGTTGTGTTACATGATTTTTTTTAAAAAAAAAGATAAATTGTGTAGAGCATATCCTTTCCCCATATATTTGATATGGTGGTTGTTTTAAATTTAAAATAAATTAATTGAAAAATAACTAACTGCATAGATATAAAAAGAGAAAGATAACAATTATTTCTAGAGATATTAATCTTTCACATAACTTTAGTAGAGAGAAAAAACTAAGAGTTCTTTCTCTTAAAAAAAGGTCTACTATCTTATATGTTGAGTACATAGTAGATCTAAAAAAATGCAAGGTTAATTCATTCTTGTAGCTTGATGCTCACTTGTCTTTCTATTGGTGTGGAGGCTTGGCTTTGAAGATCGTGGCGTCAAAAAGGAAAGCTAGGATATCATGATAGGTCTTCAAAATGTTGGTAAAACCTCCCATAGCTTTTTATTATTAATTAAAATCATATAGCTATTCTCAATGAATAAAGTTTTCAAAAAATTTTGGTTTGTTAATGATCTCTCCTTTTCGTTGCGTTTTCGCATTTACTTCCAAAAAATGGTATTAGAGCGGGTTGTAGCATATATAATTTTAATTAACATGATTTTATTTTGATAATATCATGTTCTTGATGCATGTTTGTGGGCACTTTATATTTTTGCAATTTTTGTTCATGTGATGAATGGTAATTTTATGAATGGATTTTTGGTCTTTAATTATATGGTCCTTTTGAATTAGTAATTTTATTCTCCTTTTGATTAGATCAAATTTATGTAAGCCTATAAAGGGGCTGTTGAGGGTTTTGGTTCCCCAGCTGGAGATTGGCAGGTCCCTCAAACGTATTGCCGGAGGAGCTCGTGTTTGGATTGGTACTTGAGATAGACTTAAGGCCCTCTTATACGAGTGGTTAAAGGTTTGAATCCCAAGGGACGCGCTCTACCTACGGGAGGCAAATTCGAGTAGGGGCCCCCTAAGTTCCTCCGGCAATAAGTTCCAGAGACCCACCAAGCTCCGACTGGGGAACCAAAACCCTCAACATAGAAACACGCATTGGATAAACTTAAGGCCGGGAAAGCTGGATTGATACTTGAGATAAACTTAAGGCCTTTTTATGCGAGTGGTCAAAGGTTCGAATCCCAGGGGATGCGCTTTTCTCGCGGGAGGCAAATTCGAGCAAGGGCCTCCTCAGGCCTCTCAGGCAATACGTTCAAGGGACCTACCAAGCTCAGGCCAGGGAACCAAAACCCTCAACAGTGGCATAGGAATTTTGTAATTTATTATTATTATTATTATTATTCTTATTATTCTTTTCAATTACCTTAACTTGCTTTCTCTAATTTATATAGATGTGAGTTTACGTGCAAACTATTCACGTGGACCTCTTCAAGAGTTCACTTTTTATATGTGCATAGTGATGCACATGAAATATATATATATATACATATACATATATATATATTTTCATATTGCACTTAAAGTGCACAACAAAAGCTAGAGCCAACAATTTCAGGCACAGCACGATGACATGATACGAAAACGACACGTTATAAATAGGTTTAGACCATACGTATATTAATTGGACCATAAATGGATTGGCACAAATAACATAAAAATAAACATGTTGGATTTGTGCAAGCACGTTTAACACGTTTTGACTCGTTTAATTAAACGTGTCAATATGACACGGCACGACCTGCCTATTTATAGCAAATTTAAACTTAAAATAATTTTTTTTTTTATGATTTTATAGGTTTTAAGATTCGAATCTTGCACTTAAGGGTGTATTATTGAGCTTGCCTCCACCACACTGAATGATCATTTGGTGTGAAATGAGAGCTTTTAATTTATTTATTATAGTTTTAACGCTTTTGAAACTTAAAATAAATTTTTTTTTTGATTTTGCAGGTTTAAAGATTCAAACTTTGCACTTGAGGGTGTCTTATTAAGCTTGCCTCCACCACATTGAATGATCATTTAGTGTGAAATAAGAGCTTTTAATTTATTTATTATGGTTTTAATGCTTTTGAAACTTAAAATAAAAAAATTTCATGATTTTGTAGGTTTAAGGATTCAAACCTTACACATGAGGATATATTTTTGAGCTTGCCTCCACCACGCTTGATAAGCGCTTAGTGTGAAATAAGAGATTTTAATTTATTTATTATGGTTTTTAATGCTTCGGAGACTTAAAATTTAAAAATTTTATGATTTTTTAGGTTTGAGGATTCGAATCTTACACCTAAAGGTGTGTTGGTATGCTTGTCTCCACCACGCTTGATGAGCTTTTGGCATGAAAAAATAGCTTCTAATTTATTTATTATGATTTTACTTTGACATTTTTGAAACTTTCAAACATTCCAAAGTCCCACATGGAAAAGAAACTAAAATGTTTCTCTCTAAGTCCTCTATAAGGACGTATTTTTTGCCTTCCACTTGCGTTGTCATTTTCCAATGAAGCCATTTATGGCTCTAAAATAATTTTTCTTCAATTTGATTTTTAAAGATTGGAGGAATAATACAGTTTAAAACATTTAATAGTTTAAAAATAGGAATATTATAATTTAAAGATAGGAATATTTTGATGTTGGTTATGTTTTGAATTGGAAATGTTTGTCATGTTTGAAGTTTACTTTGAGTGTTTTGTTATGTTTTGAAACTAAGCATGATATTAATTTTTTATAATTTTTTTGGTTATAAACATGTCATAATCGTGTCAGCATGTTACGGCTTGTTTAATAATCATGTTAATCGTGTCGTGTCTTGTTATGCGTGCTATGGACGTGTCTGTTTGTTTTTGCGCTTTAGGCATGTTTATTAATCGTGTTGTGTTTGTATTTAGCGTAATTGTGTCGTATTGTAATCGTGCTGACATAAATATGATACATACAAACACAACACGTAACACGACTTTGCCAACCCTAGCAAAAGCCATTAACAGAAATTGATGCTCAAAAGGCATTTGAAAAAAAGAAAAAAAAGGAAAAAGAAAAAGGCACTTCACGTGCATTACAAAACCATCTATATATGTTTACTTGAACATCTTTTTTTCCTTCGTGCACTACACCTGCATTTTTTTCTTCTTCTTCTTTCCTCCATAATCATGTACCATGCAAGGATTTTAACCGGAGTTGGACTCCAATGAAGGTGTTGCAAGTGCACGGCTGTTATTGTTTCATGATGAGTCGATGAACGGCAGCTCGACGAGGCAGTGGAAACAGGACCCATGATAGGAAGGCGGCATTGGCCACTGCAATCCCACGGCGGTAGGATGGCCGTGAATAAGCTATTCAGCTTTGCGATGAATGGAGAATGTCTTCAACCCCGTAGCTCTTAACGCTTGCAGTTTTGTGGCTCGGCTTCCAATTGCAACTCTCGACCTCCATCATGCCTCCCTTTGCTGCTCACTCTCTAATGTGGCGGAGAACGGCATGTTATGGTTTCGATGGGAGCTCAGCCATAGCACTATAGGCACCATGGCTGAACTCAGTATGTGTAGTCTATTAGACGTGTATGCCCTAAGGAGTAAAAATGTAATATGTTTTTGGAGACATTTTTATCAATAAAGAATTCATTTGTTATTTATATACCAAATCTTGTCCTTTTTACTTTCATATTTGTTGAATATACGTCAAGCAAACAATAGTTTGAGATTGTTGGTCTAATCCTTTAAGAGTTGGGCATATGATGGACAGATTATGCGAAAGACACGATTTTTAAGGTGACAGTCTAAATCATGAGATTTGTAATTGAGAGAATAAAGTTGGACGCTTTATTCATATAAGGATTGTTATGTTGTCTATATCCTTATTGAGAGATGGTTTGTCTTGACCATCGGAGGTGGACTCCATGAATAGAAACATTTGTATGTTATCATAGGTGATGATGTGTTGGATTGGGACATAAAGTGAATTGATTTGGATTAATAATTCTGTCTCGGTAAATCGATTCACTTTAGACAATCATTTGTATCCTTAATCCTGAGATGAATAGTGGGCCCGTTGTCTTGGCTTATGTCTTTTGATGTGCCAAAGGGTGACACCTACATTTTAATAGTGTTATGCATGCCGGTACTTTGGAGGCATGACTCTTGATAGCATAGACCTGTTATTAATAGATATAGAATCCATAGCTCTTCTTTAGGAGTAGTGATGTCCTCTTATATGTGTTATCTTATAATTGAAAATGTAACGCCCCCTTTTCGGACGTCACAGATATTGTTACATTCATTCTTTAAAACATTAATTGGAGCAAACTATTGTAATTAATAACATGCATTTGAAATCATAGTTTGGAAAAGCATTCCCAGGATCTTTACATACATTTTTTTTTATAGAAATACAATTTATAAGAAATTATAAATTTACTTAATTAAATAATTCGCTTTTCCATAAACATTCTGTAAATAGTTTGCTAATATCATTTAAAAATTAAATGACTTTTGAAAACAAAAGATAAAATTGTTTGAACACAGCTCGGTCGGCAGGCC